>SNQJ01S0182480.1:0-19127 GCA_010110895.2 Picea sitchensis | reverse complement strand
TTTTCTCTTTGGGAAATGGGCTCAAGCAACACCATGGATTGGATAGCAAAGAAGATGGGAGTTTGAAACCTTAGAACTATGGCCTTATAGGCCTAGGATCAAATTCAAGAGGGGATCCCTAAAGTTTATGGCCTTATAAACCCTAGGTGTCGTCTCCTTCTTCTAGGACGTCCAATTTGAGGATAAGAGTGAACTAGGTCAAGGTCTAAAGTTTATGGCCTTATAAACCCTAGACTTTGAGCTAACCAAAACAAAACCCTAGAGGGACAAGGAATTTTAATCCCTAGGACAAGGTCTCAAATGCTTCAAGAAACAAGATGAATGATATTCGAGGGGGATGAAGACTTACAATCTCTCCTAGAGTTTCTAGCAAAATAACCTAGCATACAAGGTAACATGCAACACTTTAACAATATAGAGCATTCACCAACGTATACCATGAACAAACACTTGAAGGAGAAGACTTACTTATCCAAGTCAATGTGCAAAAACCCTAACTCAAAATCATTAACCAAGAAAAGAGAAAGCATCCACCATATCCATCCTCCAAAAGTGCGCACAAGAAAAGTAGAACGAAAAGAGAAATAAGAGAGCACGTAGTGGTGATCTCACAAGTGTGAGAGTTGTGTTTGATCAAAATGAGTGCTAGCCTCATTTGTATGAGGTAACCCTAGTGCATATGTCCACATAATGTGCTAAAACAACAATGATCCACGATATAAATGGGGCTGACCCCTTAAATAGCCTCTACAAATGCTAATACATGCTAATACACCTTAATAAGGTCACACGTGTGGTGACGTCAAGCTCCCAAAGGGTGAAGAGAGCCTGTCAAGGCCACGTGTCATCGTCAAATCGTGCAAGCAAGGTGGAAGATCCTCATCAAGTGCCATGTCACATCTCAAAGCCATCAAATGGTGCCGTAATGGCAGGCAAGCCCCAACATCATCAACAAACCCTAGCATATGATGTCGCCATCAATAGCCCAACGTCAAGGGTGAGAGTGACAAATAAAGTTGTTTGAAAATTATAAGAATATCCAATTTAAGTAGGATAGAATAAGGTAATCCATTTAGAATGAAATAATATTATATTGAGTAAAATGTATATGAATGAGATATTTGATTACAATGACAATGAGGGCTATTTGATTACAATGACAGTGAGGGCCATATATATCCATGCAGGAGTGCCCTTTCATTAATAGACATGTCTTATGGATAAGACACGTCTTTTCATTATGATGTATTAATTATTATTATTTAATGATTATTTATTTATATCTATATATTTTATATATTTATGTTCGTTACATAGCCTTCCCCTTTAGAAATGCTTTGTCCTCAAAGCATACTTATGGAAGACTTATCTATTGCTCTGGCTTGTAACATTGTCTCCTGATTCTTTATTATTGAGTTAGTGATCATTGAGGATCTGAGACAATAGGATCTTCTAAACCCCAAGCATAATTGTCGAATTGTAAAGGAGTCTGTCTAGCCTAATTTGATCTTCTACGGAACTGGGCATTTATAGGGTTCTTGGAAAAAACTTAATGTATTTCAACTCCCATGATAGCTTCTACTTTGAGCACCACTTGTAGAGGAAGTAATATTCTTCAGCATATCGATCATTTGTTTCCGTTGATACATTGATTGGTTGAAGTATCGAATTTTGTGATTAGGATGTTGAGAAGGCGTCCTTGCAACTTGATCTTTATGTCGTATACTTGTAGCTTTTTCTTGATTAACTTTTGGAATTGAGTCTTCTTCATACCCCTGGCTTGTTTCTACTTCAACATTTCAAGACCTCTTTATATCAACAAGATTTGCATCCTTTTGAGTTGTAAAGTTGACGAGGTCTGTATTAATTCATTTATCTACAATTGAGAATTTTACATATGAAGATTTCTCTAGTTCCATAGGTTCAGTCATTGTCTCTTTATCAACCAATGATTCATTGTTGATAAGTTGCTCTAGCTTGTTCTGTAGCGACTTCTTATCACTCTTTAATTTCTTAATCTGTGTGAGTAAACTTTGATTATGAACCTTTAGGCGTGAGTTTTCTTCCTTATCTGATTTGTTGACTTTGTTCTTGTCTTCCTTCTCATCTTCTTCCTCTTTCAACATTCTGATTTGTTCCAATAATCTTTTATTAAGGTTCTTTAAACAAGAGGTTTCTTCATCTTTTTTCCGATAATTTCCTTCCGAGGTCCTGACTTTCTTGTTCCAACTTCTGAACAGATTGTTTTCTATCCTTTGACTTGATTTGTGTAAGTAGTTTTTGACTGTGGTCTTTTAAGCGGGAAATCTCTTCGTTTTTTTTCCGTAATAACCTCGTCAAATTATTTTTGCATCTTGGATATTGACTTTTGATTTTCTTAAAGGATCACCTTCGAGATATCTTTAAAGTCTTTTGATGAAGGTATTATCGATTTTGACCTCATAGTAGTGTCTTGGAATGTCATCAACTTATCCTTATAGGCAAATGTCACAAATTTTTTCTCCATGTTTAAAATGAAGGTACTTAGATTTTTAAACCAAGGTAACCCGATAATGATGTCAACTTCTTCTTTATACATAGTTGTAACATAAAATTGAGATATATATTCATATTCATCAATTGTCACTTGTAACTCTTTGAAAAATATTTTTCTTTTCAATTATATTCGGCTCTGTAATTAATAATTGATTTGCCAAATCAATATTAATGTAATTTTCATTATACTTCAAGTTGATAATGATGTTAACCTCTCTTCCTTGAATACTCCCCTTTAATGTAGAAAACCCGTAACCCTTTAATGTAGAAAACCCGTAAGATGAAATTGGACAATCTTCATAATAAAATCTTCCTCTTTCCTTAGCAAACCTCATTTGCTTCGTCGATAATTTGCGATAAATGATACCTTTCTTTCTCCTTAAATATTTAAATAAAAATATTCCTTGATAATCTCATATATATATATATATATATATATAGTAGGGTATTAATGCCTTTTTAACTTATTTTTTCGTAAACCCTTTAAATGAGCCTTGAAATATAATAATATATTTTCCCCTTTAAATTTATGAAATAACTTTATAAAACTTTCTCTCGACTTGAACCTTATAACTTTTTTTTAATTGCCTTAAAATTGCTCTTAATTTCTTTCCCTTTTTTTTATTTCTTAACTTATAATCTGATATAAGAAATTCTTCAACGACCTTTTTCTAAAAATAAGAATTTCTTTGAATTATCCTTCTATAACTCATAATTATTAATTAACTGATAATTTGTTGGATATTGTATGGATGTGACCGTATGATTTGTACGGACAATAATCTAAATTGGTCGTTGTTGCACATAATTAAATTTTCTTGAAACAGTCGATGAAATCGTACGGATGATGTGTATAGGAATTAAATGTGCAGGTGTGAATGGTACGGCTGATTTGTATGGATGGTACGATTGATTGTACGGATGGTACGACCGTGAGTTGTTGCCTTGATTACATGACAGATATTCCCGCAACAACAATTAATAGCCTACGTACGCAGGCAGTACACAAATTGCAACTTTCAAAGAACAAATTTGTCAGTGCACGGACAATAGTACGGGAGTCACAGGGTACGGATGGCAGTTGGTACAACTGCAAAAATAATTGTGATTGTACGGACCTATCAGTGCACTAATAGTGGATGGTACAAAAGCTTTAAATGGTGGCTGTAATGAATTTATTGGTGGTTGAGTATGAAAAAATTAATCCCCGAGATTGACTGCATATTAGAAGATCTGTAGGGTACAGTTTTGTACGGCAATGGATTGCCTTGAATTTTTTCCATATATATATATATATATATAAATGTACTTTTTTTTTCTCAAATTGCAGTGGCAGATTTCTTACTTCAATTTTCCTTGGTAGCGGACTGTCTTCTTCTGTGCTTTAAACTTTTGCACTGGAATCACCCTTTTTTTCTTCAGTAGAATCTGAATGTTGAATGGCCAAAGGCCGGTTGTAGTTGGTCAATGACCAAATGGACTAGACAAGCAGAAAAACTTTGATAAGATAGTGTTTGGCTAAAAACTGGTTTAGACAAGGTCTGAATAAGTGGCCAATGGCCAGGATTAGAAAAACGAGGCTCTGATACCACTGTGACAAACAAACTTGTTTGACAATTATACGAATATCCAATTTAAGTAGGATAGAATAAGGTAATCCATTTAGGATGAAATAATGTTATATTGAGTAAAATATATATGAATGAGATATTTGATTACAATGACAATGAAGGCCATATATACCCACGCAGGAGTGCCCTTTCATTAATACACATGTATTTTGGATAAGACATGTCTTTTCATTAAGATGTATTAATTATTATTATTTAATGATTATTTATTTATATCTATATATTTTATATATTTATGTTTGTTACAGTGAGAAGGGCGTGTTCTGATTGAGAAGAGTACGGTGTCCAAGTGGAATGATCATGCATCACCTTTCTGAGTAATATCTAAGCATAATCAAGTGCAATGTCCTCCAAATGATAAATAAAGCATGGGGTGCATTGTCCAAGGTGTAGGATTCTTTCCCATCGACACACCATCATAACCATATCTATCCGAATGAGAGCTCATCGATCATGCGTTCAAGGTCGAGAGGTGTGAGAGGATGTTTACGAAAAGAGTCAATCACTAGGCGACCTTGATACTCTGCATCACACATGTTGTGTCATGTACAAAGTGCACCATGTCCTAGGGTGAAAGCATAAAGAAATTCTCCAAGACCATGTTAGGTGCACTCAAGTCAATCAAAACCATGGAATCAAATTAAAACCAACAATAACAAGCTACAATGGTCCTAAGTGTTGGGAATATGAAGGATGTGTGCTAGTTTTACCATTATTGATACCTTGTGATGACCCAACCATAGGCCAAAGCCACGCCTCAGAGCACCTTAGCAGCCAATCATTAGAGGAAGCAAACCCTAGGTTAGATAGCCATACAAGGGGTGGTGCACCTTTCCCCAAGGATGGTGCACCAAAAAGGGCCAATCGTGATAGTCCAAACCCTAGCCAAAGAGATAGTCCAAACCAAAAGTGATTTGCTAGCTGCAGTTCTTTTTGACTCTCCTCCAAACCTAGCGCACAAGGCACCCAGCCTTCACTTGTAGTAGCTCTACCAAGCTAACTGAGATATGTGTCAAATGAAAGGCCCGGCCCTGTATTTATAGGTGGATTTAAATGGAAACTACTGAGACTGACTTCTCCCCTTCTAGGTGCAATACATTGATTATATAATGTGTAATTCTGACTGACTTCTTCTCTTGGAAGCTAATAACCTAATACATATTATCTTCTTGAGCCGACAAGTCTTCTAGGGTTATTAACCAACTCATTAGGGTTCTCTTGCTTTCCAGAGTCTTATATTCAAATCCCAGTTCCTGCGTGGAGATAAATACCTCCATGACTACCATAATATCAACACTCCCTCTAGCTAGGGGTATGCAGTAATGGTCTTGAGCACAAAACCTTACCATTCCACACGAATTTACCATCAACATAGTTGTAGACTAGATCATGAGCACCATCATCATCCTTCGGTGTCATCATTTACATCATCTCTCGAAACCATACTCTATCTAAGTAATCAATCATGATGTTGAATAATTCATTTACTCAATAGAGTGATACAAGACCATTCTTCTAGTCTAGAAGAGTAAATGCTACGAACCATTTTCTGTCTGGAAAATCTGTGTTCATCATCCATATGGATTATCATTATCTCCAATAAGCTGGCGATGGTATTCAATACAATCGGAACAAAATAGAGACACAAGCTGTGTGTCTATCCATGGTAATTTTTATAGCTACAATTGGTGGTACACACTACCACCATTAACACACAAAGTACTTGATGGAAATAGCGTGTAGTCACAGTGATGGAACATATCCACCACAGTGGTATACATCTATTGTCATCCCCGGTCTTCATAACAAATTGTCGATGGCAACTTTTGCAGAAACAATGTTATGATATAAAGGCTGAATCATGCAGATTGTCTTTCACTCCACATCGTGAGATGAAAGAATATCTACCCTGATGTGGGAACATCAACAATGGGCTATGCTTCTTCTTCTGGCTCAGGAAGAATGATTGTTTCTAATTGAGCTGGACCATTCCTCACCGGGCCATTCCTCCTACACTAATCCAAAGTGCACCACGGAGGAATCCTGTAAACCCTAAGGAATGCCTCTCCCGATTCTTTGAGTCTAGACCATTCCCCACCGGGCCATTCCTCCTACACTAATCAAAGTTACCTTGGAAGAATGTATAAACCCTAAGGAATGACATCGGGACTATTTCCTCTGACCCAACCACAAGGAAGAAAAGTGTCTGTGTCAACCTCCAAAAGCAGGACCATTCTTCATGTTAACCACAATGAGAAATGCGCTTGTCCCGGTAGTGAGGCTAGTCTTCTTGAGTAACCCTCAAAGAGAGAGACTTCCCTAGACCAATACCCATGTTAACCCTGATAGGAGTCGTTGTCCCATGATACATCGACAATCCCCGGACCATTTCCCCATATTAACCACAATGGGAAATCGTTGTCATTCAGAAATCTCAATCCACTTTCGAGCAGGGAAAACATCTTTCCAAGATGGACTATTTTCAATCTTGAAAATGAATGTTTTTCAATAATATTTTCGATTCGCCCTCCGGCCCAGGAGTCATCTCTTCCTTTTCAATAAGGGAAGTCATTTCCTGACTCCAACTTGAGTGCAAACTCTTTCATCTTGGATGAAGCTTTACAAAATAATAAAACATACGCTCATTTGTGGGAATATGTATTGGAGAACCACTTTCTCCTTTAGGACTTCATCATGGATAATGTATTGCTTGATTTCAAATGTTGCTTTTGGTCTAGAACATTATAGAGAGGCTTCATGTAGGTCTGAACAGTGGAGTATATCATTGTTGGAAAAGCTGGAACATATCCATGTGGCACTTCTTATCTCATCATGAGATCTGATCTTCGGTAATCATCGTCTTGATGTTATGGGAAATCTTCCTGCAGCTTTTGTTGTGCCTTTGGAGGTTCTCCACCAAGTTATCTTCTTCTATATGCATTCAAGGGTCTCTTTACGGGTACATGCCTCAAAGTCTTGAATTGCTCTTCGTACACTCTTTATTCAATTTCTCTGGAGAACATTCTTTGCATTCATCGTGTAGAACTCCAACTCATGGATGTTACTTGGGATGATATAATGACTTATGTAGAGATAAGTCTAGTTACTGGAACAAGTAATCATCAAAGTCTTCTCCCTCCATGGGAGAACCTCTAGTTCTAGATCTCTTAATGCTTTCATTCATAAGTCTTGCAGCCTGCTACATTCTTTATCATTTTAATTCTCACAGCAGTTACTTTTAGTGTAAGGTTCATATGTTTGGTAATCGCCGTTCTTGATACAATGGTAGTTTGTTAACGGTTTCTCTTTCTTTCTTGGAATCTTCATGTTTTCTTTAGCTCTTGGGTCCATGGGTTTCTTATAGATTCCATGCCCTAGAAATTCCCCTTCTTCCTTTCATCATGGGATCCAGGATGCGGATGGACAACCAGGGATACTTTTCAGGCTTCTTTGAGAGGGAGCTTCTTACGAGATTGAGCTGGATGCGATGCTTGTCTTTCATAGTTTTTATCATGGATATATACTTCATCATCTTCTATGGATCATGGGATTAGCTCCCTCCTAATCCTTGTTTCATGTTTGAATGCATGCTCTTCTTTTTATATAATCGGCTCCCTCCTGTCTGTTAGAGTCCATACTTCCATCTACGTTCTTATTGTCTTTTGCAATATACAATTGGCTCTCTGTTACTTGAGTCCACGCTTCAATCTTGTTGTCTTCTACAAAAGCGTCATAAGTCTTTCTCAATTTCCTCTTGATGTTAGACTTCTAAGTCTCTTCATGAAGTTGATTAAATATCTTGCAGTAGCTTCCATGATTTGTATTTCATCCTTTCCTTTGTATTATCTAATGATATCATCCCCTTAGCCTTGTTGTTCTTTCATAAATTATAGTTCTTCTTGGAACACATTATCTTCGGAGATGGATGCTCTGATATACAATATATGTACAGAGGCGATGCAAACAAGATGTGTACAAGAAAATAAGAAGAGTTTTGTTACCTTTAGAGAAGAAGTCTCTTCCATCCCTTGGTCTTCTTCTGGGGTTTTCTTGACAATTGTTACTTAGTGTTCCCCTTCCTTTTCTTTAGCTGAACAATGAATCTTCTTGGTGACCATACTTTTCGTGGGTTGGAAACCTTTGAGGTGTCTTTCTCTTGATTTGGCTTCCCTCCTTGAACCAAACTTCTTTGTTCACGAAATTCTTGAATCTTCTTTGTGAAGGCTTGATCATCATTACTTCTTTAGGGTTTCTCTTTTGCCGATCCTTGATTCTTCTTGAGCACAACAAGTCCAAAGTTCTTCAAAATGTTGAATACTCCTTTCTTGTGTTCATGCTTGCAGCCAATGCATCCAAATACAGGAGACCATTAGATGCTTATGTTTACCAACTCCTTCTCACGAGATGATCTCTTCAATGGCTTGTAGTTGATCTCTTAAGCGAGAGATTCTCACAAAGTATGATGTTATCTTTGTCGTCATCATTCATCTTCATGTCCACGAAGCTCATTCTTGAGGCTCATTACTTGTCCAATGTTTGACTAAGAAGAGATTTGTTGGGGCATCGATACATCTTCTTCGATGAATCAAGATGGGAGATGTAGGGTGTCCAGTGGTCTTTTATAGATTCACTATGATGATTACTCATAGCATTGATATCACTTGTCTTTGAACTTCTCCATATTTGCAATGTTTTGGGTTCCTTCTCTTTCCTTCTTCAAACTCGGCTTCCACGATCTTTTCCTTTCCGATATCCAACACTTTATTCTTGGCAGGGATGAGGTCATCCTTGTCTTCCACGCTCACGAGTTAGAGCTCCATCTAACTTGTTCTCGACTTCATAGGTAAGTCATGGCTGCTTGACTTGGTCCAACCTAGATTTGACCAGAAATCAAAACTCACGTCTTGGCCTTTAGGAATTACCCGAGGAGATCTGGCCGGGCTAGAAACCTTGATGCAACCAGAGTTGGTCCATCCTTCATAAAGACTGACAACAAGAGGTATGGGGTTTTGGAAATTGCTCTTGCTAGTAACCCCTGGCGATTGTCTTGAAGCGCCACGCTAGTAACCCTAGCGGCGGTTCCTCAATGAGCTCAATATCTACTTTGACTATGTTTTCTTCCAGCGTTTAGGCTGAATGAAGGTGGTGGGCCACGCTGATGAATATGAAGGATGTATTGCTCGTTTACGAACAACCATGCCTTTGTCACCCAACCATACGCCGAAACCACCCCCGAGCACCATAGCAACAGCGGAAGGGAATCATTAGGAAGCAAACCCTAGGCTATATATAGCCAAACAAGGGTAGTGCATCTTTCTCTAAGGATAGCGCATCAACAAAAGGCTGATCAGATGTTCAAAACCCTAATGAGGTAGTCCAAACAAAAGTAGCTGATGGCTGCGGCCATTTCGCACCGACATCTCTCCTCCAAACCCGCACAGGGCTGCCAATTGCCTTCTGCTTGAGGCGGCTCTCTGGCCCCATTGAGATGTGTCAAATGAGACTAAGCGCCCACTGTATTTATAGTGGTTGTGGCGGACTTATTGGGGCCGACTTCTCCCTTACGGGTACACATGCGATTGGGTATATTATTATTTCTTACGGCCGACTTCTTCTCTTGGGCTAATAACCTAATACATATTATCTTCTTGGCCGAATAGGTCTTCTAGGGTTATTAGCCAACTCATTAGGGTTTCTCTTGCTTCTCGAGGTCTTCTATTCTGGAAGTCGGTTCCTGCGTGGAGGTAAATACCTCCATGACTACATAATATCAACACTAAGAAACATATAAAGTACTACATCAAATAATACAAAAACCAAATTAGACAACAACTCTCATTGGGTCATCTTCTTCAAACTTCACACAAACTCAAGACTTTATGCAATTTGGCAAGTTTAGGTATGGGAGGACCATCAAAAGAACCACCAGGTGTGCAGTACCCATTAGAGATATTTCCCGGGAAGAACCATCGAGACTATGTAATGAATGCCAGAGGTGGTCATGGGATTTACCAGAACCGGGGTTATTAACATGCGAGACAATGTATGGACTCACCTCCATGTGAGTGCCTTTGTGGAGGGTGCGTTTGGTGATTGAGTTACCCTTTTCCTTGATGCTTTTTGCATTCCAAATCCCTTTCTTTGTCTTCTTCTTTATTATTTTTATTAGGTTTGCAAGTCCCTTAAAAAGGTTTCAAGCATAGCACTTTCATTTGCTTTTTTGTTTTGGATATATTCAAGTCCTTTTGATAGATGAACGTGTTTATTTGTGTTGGGACCAGGGGTGATCTCACTACCATTAATGAGGGGGTTGAGCTCAATTGTGGACTTATGGATTTTAATTTTCCTAATTATCTCATTTCTTTCTTTATCTACCAACTAAAATCTACCTCTGGGCCTTTAGCCCCTTCTTCTCATAAGAGAATGAGGGACATGTCTTTTTGGTGTGCAGTACAACCACATTACCCAAAGGTGGGAGAATGAGAGATCAAGCATGGAAAATTAGTAAGTATGGTTGGGGAATGGTATACTACCCCTTTCAAGGAACCACAAGTAGTACCCCTTTTTCTAGGAGTGTGACCGCGAGACTAGGATGCCTAGGATGGACACCAAGGTGAAACGAGGAAAAAATCATAACTTTTGAGCTCATGATTCATTATCCAACTTCATTATGATCATTGCTCAAATGCCCAATGCATTAAATATGACACTATATGAAACAGGGACTAATGTACCTTACAATGTGCTAGGCCACCATCTCCCAATGACCCTTGTTGATTGAGTGCTTGATGAGCCATGTTAGTGAGGAAGACAAAAAAGATAATTGATAGATGAACTCAATGTTTGTGACAAAGCTTGTCTATACTTGAACAAGAATTGATATAAAGGGAAACCCCCATCCTAATGTTTATTCATTATGCTACGACCCATATAACATCACAATCAAATCAAGGGAAATATTTTTCATGTTAACTTATCTCATACATGAGACATTCATTCTCCATGGCATGCTACACTCTCATAGGATATTCATCCCAACTCTGCAACTACTGGTAACTAGCACCCAATAAACCATGCTTATAGGAGGTTATGTGAGCATAGAGCTTGTGGAAGATGAAGGGAACCATCACCTGCATCCTTAGGTTGCTTATTGTCTCCTTATGATCAAAAGAATTTCCCACCAGGTTTCCCTAGAGGGAAATCATTATTTAGACTCTTTCTACCTGAATTAGATGTAATGTACTGACCCGGTAGGTCCGTCACGTTACTGTTAAAACGACCCAATAAAATTTTGATACCAATTTTAAAATAAAAAATATTACACAACATGTCATTCAAACTCCTTCAGTTGTCTGGACTCCATACTAAATAAAAACGTAAATACATGACTACTCTGATATGTGCACAACAATAGTTAAACCTCTACAACAACATTCAACCATACAAATAGAGATTCATGTGCATCAATATACTCATAGCAAGTTACATTAATCAAATATATTTCAGAGTAAATTGCACAACAACTATATCAACATTATACATGAGTAAACGCAACAAATAGAACACTTATCTTATAAAATGTGCAACTCATTGCAGAGAATGGTAACCTATCCAGTAGCCTTGTTGTTCCGGTTCTCAACAACAATACACCCATAATATAGGGTCTATGAATCCACAAGAGGAGGCGAGGAGGTCCCTAAAGGGTGGCTAATGTCCCCTTTCAACAACTAAACAGTTAATTCAGTCCACCCGACTCACTTCCCTCAACTTTAACCAAGGGATGGAGCCCCTTCAACACTTCTGAGTCCCATGGGCCTTTCCACTCCCTCCAAGGCTTCCATAGGTTGGATAGAAATTCTACTACTGGGACCTCGGAATTCTTGAACAACCACCGAATTCACCAGTATAGCAGCACGCTTCCTTGAATGAATTTTGAATAGAGACCTTACTCAGACCCGCCTTTGTTTTCCAGAATTCCAACTCGAACAAGCGCCGATATTGTACTGTAGCTAAAGTTTAGGAACTCGGAAACTCCATTTGTAAGCCGCAAAATCCATGTAAAAACAACTCTCTATACAAAGATCAGGTCTTCACTTTCGATTGAACTGTGACATAAGCTTTAAGTTCATGGGATATTAAAGAATACCCATTATTTCCTGAGATGATGACCAATGCCTTAAAATATTTTGTGAACCCTCTCTGGCCATACTTTCCAATAAAAAAGAAACCCCTATTTTACTAGATACCCCTTTGGGGGACTCGTACCTATAGCCTAGACCCCACAACCCCTTAATACCTACAATATGTTGACTTTATTTTTCAAAATTTAAAACTATGAATGAATGTAATAAGATCTTGGTCAGGGCAGTTTTAGAAGACCACAATGACAAAGCAGTGAATGTGTGCAATTACGGTCTCCTCCCCGGTTCTACCCATCTGAATTTCCTCTTTTCTCTTGCTTGCTTGACACTCTTCCCTAAGGTTATTATATTGCCCAGCCTCCAATAACTGTGGGTGTGATTCTCACACCCACCCTCCTGTATGAATTCAATGATTGGGCTTTAGAACACTAAAGAGCTAATGGAAGGTTCATGGTAGGATAATTTAGAAAACTAGTAAATGGGTTTTGGCTTAATAGATATGGGTAACTCTCCCCCCCATTGGACCCCTTCTCCCTCTTGTGGATACTTAACCCCCAAATATCCGTCCATGTCCATCTGCAATTGGTGATACATTTATTCATTATATTCAATTACATTATTTACATATTACATCACTTTGGATGGAGCCATACATCACAATTACAATATTCATCACTAGTTTTGGGTTAACCCAGGGGGTACATTAGAGCCACAAGTTGGTGTTGATTTCTGAGGAATTTGTATAGCAGAGAAGGTAAATGTATAGCTATGTTGTGTATAGATAGGGGAAGAGTTTGATGGTTGATTAGCAGAGGATGGATAAGGTTAAATGTGAATCCTGTAGAAAAGGATTGGTTAAGTTATGTGGTGTGGTTTCCTTGAGGTGTTATAGGATCATGGTTAGCTTTCTTTGGCCCTATGAGTGACACCACCTCCTGCTTTAGCTTGGAGGGTGATATCACAGTGGATACCTATGGTTGAACGGTGAATCACTACTATGCAGCCAGTTTCTTGAATCCTCTTGCAAAAGATAAGTGTTTAACTATTGTTTTTGTTTCTCTGTAATTTAATTCTTTGCATTCTGTTATAATGAAGAATTTGTGTATGCAGTTTATGTGGATCTGCTTAAGAATAAATATAGACATGTGCTACCATGATTTGCATGCTTATATGTTTAAATTCCGCAGTAGCATCTTTAATTCTGCATTTAGCAAGCATGAGTGGCCTTTGGGGCTTTTCTTAGAAAGACAGATCCATTCTCAATTGGTGAAACCGACTGGTTAGTGGTCTAAATTTGAGATCCAGATAAGTGGGTACTGGTGTTGGGTCAGAGGACATGTACGGGTATGCCACATGGAAGATCAAGTAGTTCTTTAGAACACGGACGTAAATGCAAGCTATGTCCTACTTTACACTTAAAGAAAATACAAGACTGCTAAAAACTTCGAATGAACTTGATTTCTCAGTCTATAAGTAATTATGTAAGCAAATTGTTATACATGTATACATTTATTCAGTTATATAATATTTAGATAAATATATTTCTCCCGCAACCATATATTTTTGACGGCCAATTCTTTGAACGACATGTCAACGAAAACATCTAAAAAAATCTACCTGCTTTTTGCCGGCAAAGCTGCCAAAAATGTGCATATCCAAGCGCCAATCATTGCTGGGAGTGATTATGATGAGAAAGATAAGGAATTTATCCAAATTCAGAACCTTGTCGAGCTCCTCCTAGAAAAAAAATTGAATTATTTTTGTAGACTCTAGATGCCAAATCAAGTCTACACCAGGCCACTTAAAAGTTGGGTGGCCCAATTTGTGATTGTTTCCCACCATGTACCTGCATCCCACTGAAATTAAATACTATCAACAGAAAACAAAGTGAGCGTGACAAGAAGCTGCCAAGAAATATGCTAAGCAAGAAGTTGCCCAAAAGAAATCCTGCAAGCCCAATTTTTTTGGGAAAACATACAAAGTTTTGTAGTATAGGGTTGGAGAAATATGGAAAACCTAGATAATTTATCTCACCGTATGAATAACTTCATTTAATTACAAGAAGTTTGGAAGCTGTGCCTGCCAATATGAGATCTCTTCGAAAGTCTTGTATGAAAGCTCGTGAAATGGGACTAAAGACCAGACTTTCACATTAGGGAACTCGAGGAAGAAATATCTGAAAAGTAAATGGCATCAGTCTTATGATATCAAAGGACCTTCATTCAAACTTTGCCATCATTAATAGAAATCTATTAAAGAAATCTTTGGCGATGAGCCTTGTTGGTCTTCGAATTACTTACTTCTTAATAACCCTTACTTATAAGGGATTGATATTTTTATCAAATCAACATCTAGGAATTTGTTTTATAAATAATTTGAAATATTAAGTTTTGTATAAACTTTGGTTAAATTGCAAGTATTGGAATAAGTCAACTAAAACTAATACTAAGCATTGCAAAGCAAATCTAACTTGCTATATACGATATAATAATAGCCCTTATGCATATTTTGTTGTATTATGTATACTCGCCGTTATGACATTTCTCGTATGTTGTATAATTGATCTCATGTATGATCGCTATCTCAATGTACATTGATGTGTGGAACTTTTTGAAATCGTAATATATTTGGTTATCATAATTTCTTTGGGCTGACAGAATACATCTTGAGAATATAAGCGGTCTTTTCTTTGGTGTCAATATGCTACCCAAAAGCACACTAATTGATCTGCATGGTAACCAATATCAAAGTCTCACACAACAGTCTGTATGTTGCTAATGCGTTTCCCTTCATCTTTATTTTTCCATTTTTGATGTCCACTCAATAAAGCAGTCATCAGAAGGAGCAATCCATTTGACGTTCTGTTAATTGAGCCTTCTGTTCCTTGCATGCGTGTATGATGTATAAATGCAAGCATTAAAGCTTTAAATTCGTATTCCATGGTTTGCTTATATGTCTGCCTCATCTAAGTCACACAAAGGGACATAGAGGTAGGCACATACACCAATCATGGAAAAAGCCTCCTAGGATTATTCCAATATTTCTAATTGATGTGCAGGATAATGGCCCATCTATTGGTTTCGCAATGGTCGGGGGATTAGTATTGAGCCTTGGAAATTTGGCAGCACAGTATGCCTGGGCATATGTTGGGCTTTCAGTGACAGAGGTGGTCTCCTCAGGCATAACTGTGGTTGTTGGTAATTATATCTTATGCTATGTCCTTGAACTTTTCCGGCATTTTTTTTAGTAGTTGAGGTCATGTATGTCAAACTGCATGCTTAAATCATCATTACTTCTCACTTTATGTTCTACACTGTGGCTATTGAAGAGTACCTGTAAATGTGATAGATTTTAAGTCTCAAAGATACAAAATAGTATGATATGTATAAGAAACATTACAATCGGTCATGTTGTCAGATTTTTTAGAGCAGCTTCCGTTTATGAATTTCTTGCTGACCTTATAGTTATTGTTCATTTAATTTAACCACAAAGTAGCAATCAAGGCTAATTGTAGGGGTTAGGCTCTATTTCGGTGTTTGTTGATGATCATTTTTACAGCCTTCAAGTACATGTAAGTTGGACTATAAACTACCTGGCAAAAGTTCACATATATGATCTCCTTTGGAGAAACTACACTATCGATTGCTGACTTAATGGTCATGCACATGAGCAATATAAGCATCAGTTACACTGGAAGCCATTTCAGCACATAATTTGCCTCATCATTGCATGTAGGAAATATATACCTACAGATGGAAGCAATTTCCCGTAGGTGAAATTGATGGTCCACAAGCAAATATTGGCTTACAAATACAATAATGTTTTGCTCAAATTCGAGGTTGATTAACTGTTGTTTGATGCCACATTACAATGAATAATATCTGGGCACAAAGGACCATAGTAAACAAGGCTACAGGGTAGCGTGGTCCCTGCCGAAAAGGGATAGTTGAGGTGGTCTGTAAGATTTCAATGCATGTCATAACCCTTATGCAGAGAACGAGCTCTAGTTACCAAGGTTTCATTTCCTACAACAGCCTTGTCGAGAAAGCACGAAGAGCTCAGTTAGCAAGACTGCATTTCTTACAACAGACTTGTCGCTAAAGCACAAAGAACTCAGTTAACAAGGCTGCATTTATTGCAGCAGACTTGTCGATAAAGTAGAAAGAGCTGCCAGCAGAAGTGTGTCGAATAGACCACTGAATAGACAACAAGGGCGGTGAACCTATTGAACCTATTACAGCGATGGCAGTGAACCTATGACAGATCACAAGTGAAAAGTTAATGCAGGTGGTGTTACCAACATTAATAAGACCTCAAAGTTGAGGTCAATAATATGAAGAAAAGTGGAGATGATAAATTTAAAAAATCTAAACAAAATAATAAAAATTCAAAATGTAAAGTTTAACTATAACAAATTGTTAATTTTTTGTTAGTCAACTCCAAACTAATATAGTCAAACTCATTGCTATAGTCCTGCTTTGGCAGAGACTAATAAGGACCTAAATGAGGTCAGTCGTAGCCTAATTTCCATCCCCACTTCACCCTTCTCTCTCATAAGTATTGCACAAATTTGAGAATTAACTGTAACAGTACTGTTAGATAAAATTGTTCCATTTCTAAGAAAAAATGGGTCTTTTGACATAACTTCTATGGAAATTCTCTGCTAGAAGTACAGTAAACTGATTTTTGACTGGATTTTTGTATCACTATTAGTACTCTTTACATAAAATCAGCATAGCAATGATAGTGAGGTGGTCCTACTACAAATTTTGAGAGTATGTAGCATTTACTTATTTAAAGAGTATACGCATGTCTGAAATTGCATCTTCATAAGCCATAGCTATGGCCTTAGAATCTATGATCATAATCTTATACCTGATCTACTCCATACTAATAAGAATTTATGATATATATTATAAAGAACCATCCTCTAGGATGAAATTTCCTTTGGAATCGTTGCTTTGAATGCATCTACTAAAAGTGTCGCTCGGGAATTTATTCCAAATGGGATCTAGCATATCTATTATAAAGTGTATCATCTAGGAGATATTATTCCTAATGGGATCAATGCTAGTTCTATTAAATGCACCTTCTAGGACATTTTAGTTCCCAATAGGATCAATGCACAATTGAGATACAATATTGGGCAACAAATCAAGTCCAAACTTTCATTAACTGAATAAGAATGTACAACAAGATGTCAACAACATGGAGCTAAGTAGAATAGCCAGTGACCAACTATTCAACATCAACTCGTTTAAAATCTCATCATGGGTCATTTCTAATCTATTTAAGGGATAACAAAACACTTTGTTTCTTGACTATTCATATTTCCCAATTTACATAATTGTACAAAATTCTAGAAGAGGAAGAGCTAAAGAGAGGAAGACAATGTCATCGCTGTTGGGATTTCTTGTGCCCCATATGCTAAATTGTCCATTTGCACCAATGCTTGTGTTGATTTGCACTGCGTGTGGGACAAAGATCAACACACTAAGGTAGCATGACAAGGTTTTAACATGATCGAATTTGAGGTAGAATGACCAGATCATAGGATCAAGACTATGCAACACAATGCCTATTGCACTTTGATTTGTGCTAAAAGCTGACCACTATAATGTGCATCCCGCACTAATGATTTTGCATTATTTTTCTCCTCATATACAATGACCAAATCTATGTTCCCATACTAAGACAATTTCTTGGATGAGTTTCTCGTTTGTGCAACTCCTCCAGTCTAGAATCAATTGATCTCAAACTCCTTATAGGATCTCCAACAATTTCCATCTAGTTGGGGAAACTTCACTTCGATCTATTCTAAGGTGTACCATTTTTCGCCATGGGGCAATTGTCCTTTCAACTTGTTACCTGGAAAATTGTATTTAATGATAAAAGCCTAATCCACAAGGTACAACTCAAGGGGAAACTATCCTCAACAACCTTTCCTCTTCACTTTGGGTTGACTCTCCTCTGACTCAAAGGGGGTATCCCTAGTAGGATTATAAATCTAAGCAATGAGGCACAAGGTGAGTGAGAGTAGCTTTAGTGAAACAATTTTTTTGGGTTTTTAGGATTTTAAAATAGGCGATGGAAGGAAGTAGAGATCAAAGCCCAATCCAACAGAGCAATGGAGTCAAGGTGAATTGAAGTGGCTTATGGGGTCATGAAGAAAGCCCCTCTTAAAAATTGTCTATTTCATTCAAGGATTAGGAATAAGAGGTTAGAACCAAAGAGGAAGAATAATCTCTTGTCATAGGATCTCCAACAATTTCCATCTAGTTGGGGAAACTTCACTTCGATTTGTTCTAAGGTGTACCATTTTTCGCCATGGGGCAATTGTCCTTTCAACTTGTTACCTGGAAAATTGTATTTAATGATAAAAGCCTAATCCACAAAGTACAACTCAAGGGGAAACTATTAGGACTATCACCACTGTAACCTCAACAACCTATCCTCTTCACTTTAGGTTGACTCTCCTCTGGCTCAAGGGGGGTATCCCTAGTAGGATTATAAATCTAAGCAATGAGGCACAAGGTGAAGTGAGAGTAGCTTTAGTAAAACAATGTTTTGTGTTTTTTTTAGGATTTTAAAAGAGGTGATGGGAGGAAGTAGAGATTAGTGCCCAATCCAACAAGGGCAATGGAGTCAAGGTGAATTGAAGTGGCTTATGGGGTCATGAAGAAAGCCCCTCTTAAAAATTGTCTATTTCATTCAAGGATTAGGAATAAGAGGTTAGAACCAAAGAGGAAGAATAATCTCTTGTCTAATCAATATTAGCAATGAAGACCAAGGCCCTACAAGAAGGGGTCCTCAAGGGAGA
>SNQJ01S0182479.1:1306-16753 GCA_010110895.2 Picea sitchensis | reverse complement strand
GTAAACTTAGGACAAGTGGTGGCCAAAGGCATAAGGACAGAAAATAATGTATATGTGCTGAAAGAAAATAGAGAAGAATGTCATCTAAGAAAACATGATGAAAGATGGTTATGGCATAGGAGACTTGGATATATAAAATTTGACCACTTAATCAAACTCAAAAATATCAAGGCAGTAAAAGATCTTCCGATAATATCAAAGCCGCAAGATTCAATGTGTAAACCTTTCCAAGTAGGAAAGTTAAATAGGACACATTTTAAGTCCAAGAGATTTAATTCAACAGAGAAACCACTCCAACTAGTTCATATGGATTTATGTGAACCATCAAGACCGGAAGGCATAGGGAAAGAAAACTACTTCATGCTGATTATTGATGATTACTCTATACTTACTTGGGTTGCCTTTCTCAAGGAAAAAATTGAAGCTTTTGAGAAGTTTAAAATATTTAAGGCTTTAACTGAGACTCAAATAAGCAAGAGGTTAAAATAAGTATGATCAGACCGAGGAGGAGAGTTTATGTCAAGTGACTTCAAATAATTTTGTGATAAGCATGGGATCAAGAGAGAATACACCATCCCAAGAACTCCACAACAAAATGGAGTAGTTGAGAAGAAAAACAGAATAGTGCAGGAAATGTCCAGGTCAATGATGAATGAGAAGAACATTGGTCAAACCTACTGGGTAGAAGAAATACACACAAAATTCCATGTTCTTAACAAATCCCACCTCAGACCATAAAGTGACAAGACACCTTATAAACTGTGTTATGGGAGACCTGCTTCAATTAAACAATTCAAAGTCTTTGGGAGTAAATGTTACATAAAGAATAATGATGAGAACCTTGGAAAATATGATGACAAGGATGATGAAGGTATCTTCTGAGGATATGCTACAAACAACAAAAGATACATATGCTATAATAAGAGGCTTCATAAAATGGTTGAATCTATTGACGTAAAAGTTGATGAGGGAATCCCAACAAAAGAGGTGTACAATAATGAGTCGTCTACAGAAGACACAACTAAAGTTGAAGATGAACAGGTCAAAGAATCAGAAAATGAAGACTCTGAATCAGATGAAGACACCTATACTCAGACAAACTCAAATTAGTAGACAAATTCAAATTCCTCCTCCAGAATCACTCAAAAGAATCATCCCGCAAGTCAGATAATTGGTTAAAAAGATAAAGTCTACAAACCAGGACAAAGCTAATCAAAAACATTGAAAAATCACATATAGATTTCATATCCATGATGGAACCCAAGAATTTTAATGAAGCTAGCAAATATGACCATTGGGTTAAAGCAATGAATGATGAACTTGATCAGATTAAGAAAAACAATACATGGGAGATGGTCCATAGACCTGAAGGTAAAAATGTCATTGGCTCCAAATGGATCTTTAAGAATAAATTGAATCAACAGGGACAAGTTGTCATGAACAAAGCAAGATTGGTTTGTAAAGGGTATGCTCAGATAAAAAGACTAGATTTTGATGAAACATTTGTGCCCGTAGTGAGATTAGAAGCTATCAAAATGTTTCTTGCATATGCTTGTCATAAAAGGTTTAAAGTCTATTAGCTTTTCTAAATGGAGATTTAAGTGAAGAAGTCTATATGGAACAACCAGAGGGTTTCAAACTGTTTGATAATTCTGACTTAGTATGCAAGCTGAAGAAATCCTTATATGGGTTAAAACAAGACCCTAGAGATTGGTATCACAGACTAGATACATATCTCAAAGACAAAGGGTTCAAGAGAGGAACAGTTGATAACAATCTGTATATCAAAATGGAGGATAATGATCTGCTCATCGTATTGGTCTATGTAGATGACATCATCTTCGGATGTAATAAGGATTCATTGGTACAATGGTTTTCCTCTGCCATGGAGTCTGAGCTTGAAATGTCTATGATAGGTGAACTGTCATATTTTCTTGGTCTACAAGTTACTCAGAAGTATGAAGGGATGTTCATTTCTCAAGAAAAATATCTAAGAGAAATGTTGAAAAGATTTCAAATGGAAGGCTCTAACCCTGTGGGCACACCTATGGTTACTGGATGAAAATTAAGTAAGGATGATGAATCACCTAATGTTGATCAAAGTTCATATAGATCAATGATCGGTAGCCTGTTGTACATCACAACATCTCACCCAGACATAATCCATGTTGTTGGAATGGTAGGCAGATATCAATCTGCACCTAAACAGAGTCATTTGCTAGCTATCAAAAGAATATTTAGGTATTTGAAAGAAACAATGAGTTATGGTCTGTGGTATCCCAGAAATCAGAATTTTCAGTTAACTGCCTATTTAGATGTAGATTGGGAAAACTGTGTTGATGAGAGAAAAAGCACCAATGGAGGAGCATTCTTCCTGGGTGACTCATTAGTAGCATGGCTTAGTAAAAAGAAAGGTTCCATTTCTTTAACAACCACATAGGTAGAGTACATTGCTACTGCTACCTATTGCACACATATATTATGGATGATTCAAACACTTGTAGACTTTGAGGTAAAATACGTTGCACTGATCCCAATCCATTGTGATAACACTAGTGCCATTAGTGTGTCCAAGAATCCTGTATTCCACTCCAAGATCAAACATATTCCCATAAAATACCATTTTCTGAGAGAGAAGGTCACCAATAAGGTTGTTCAGGTCCATTACATTCCAACCACAGAACAAATTGCAGACATTGTTACTAAACCCCTAGCCAAGACACCATTTGAATATCTCCGACAGAATTTGGGTTTCATACCGTCTCACACCTAAGAGAGTCCATCCTATTAGGGGGAGCTTTGTATTGATTAAATATCTGATACCTCCTAAAAATACTGCAATAGCTTAGGGGGAGCATGTTTTCTTTGACATTGATGTCAAAGGGGGAGAAAAGGAGTGGTCTAGACCAGATGCTATAGTTGGAAGTCCTAACAAATTAGTGCAGTCATTCAGGGTTTCCATCAATGCCAAAGGGGGAGATTGTTGGTATGTTTTCAAGCAGATGTGATTGTCATTGATGGAAAGATCAGAGTATGCAGTGATGGAAAAACAAGGAAAACGTAAGCTCAGAAGAGATAGTGAAGAGGTGCACGAAGAGTGCAAGAGCGTGCTTGTTTATGTGATGGAAAACAGGTACGCAAGGAAGATCAACAACGAAGGGATAATTGCATGGAAAAATCAAGAATGTCGACTTTATTTCAGAGTTTCAAATATACCGAGAGATTGAGAAGTTGAGAGTTGAGACTCGTCAACACAAGGGTCCCAGAGTTGCGAAATCCTGAAAGAGGCACATCAACAAGAGTTTTACAGACTAGGAAATAACTCCATTTTGGAGTCCCAAATATCGGGAGTTGAAGTGTCGAAACACTCCACCACATGAGTCCCGGTATTGGGAAATGTGAAATGCTAAAATCCCAAAAGCAGGAGACTGTTATGGATACTGGGAGTTGAAGTGTCAAAACACTTCACCACAAGAGTCTTGGAATTGTGAAATGAGAAACCCCAAAATCTCGAAAGCAGGAGACAGGTTTGGACATTCGAGTTTCGGATACTGGGATATGGAGGATTCAAGTGTCAAGAATCCTCATCATAGGATTCTCAAATTTGCGAAGTGTGAAAAGATGAAAAATTGATCTGACTTCATTTCAGAGTTTCGTAGACCAGGACTTGGAAGTCGAGAATATTCACATCAAGAATGTCAAAATCACGATATGCAAAATCGTGAAGTGATATGGGCCGATAGATCTAGGAGGAGAATGTGGCAAGCCACTTCAGAAAGGATAGGTGGAAGACTATGACACATGGAACAATTAGACAATGATAAGTGTCAAGTTGATTAGGCATTTCAGGCCACTGGAAATCACAATTTTGAGTGACACGTGACAGCCACTCTGGTCACAACACATCATTGAGTGACAGAAGACTGACCTCACTCTGAGAGTTTTTTCTTTGGGAGTTTTAACTCCATCACTCCCCTAAAATCTCGAAGGATGAAGTTCTGGGGCAGAGGATAGTTGTTCGATCACCATGGATCGTGGACCAATGATCTGGAGATCGAAGAGCTGTAGAGAAGAGCTCGAATCGGCAAGCTCCATTTCATATTTTTGGGGATTGTGACATGGAGAATCAAGATATCTCATCACAAGAATTGCAAAATCGTGAAATCCAGAAAGGAAAAATTGTGACATGGACTGGGTGCCTTGCAACAGGATTTCACGACATGCGAAATTGCGAAAGACCAAAATGTGAAATGCCAAAATGATTGGAGCTAATGCAGACAAGCTCCATTTCAGAGTTTCGGGGAATGGGACATGGAGTGTAAGGAAATGTTCACCACATGGATCTTGAAATGTCGAAGTGTGGAATGGAAAAATGAATGCAAGAGTCTATGAAGTCAATCCAGCGGTGCAGATGAATTTGAATAGGATCGGAGGGCTATTTTTCACTTTAGAGTGTAACTGCTAGAAACAACTGATGGTTTCTACTAGAGGATGAGCTCGTCTATGACAGAGAAGGCGAAGAGTCTCAACTGCCAGAGAAGCTAAGGAATTTCAGTATAACACCCAATGATTATGGATGCATGGGAAACCGTTAGAGAAGCTGAAGAGTTACCATGATGATCAAGAAGAGCACTCAAAATGAGCAGGAGATGCAGAACAGAGGAGACAACATGGTGCACATTAGTGAAGCGGTGGTATTTTGGAGTGGAAGTGAATACCCCGATGTGGTGGACATTGGCGGGGTGAAGAACATGCAGGAGAAAGGAGCAACAGGGATGCACAAGGAGCACAAAGATTATAAGAATGAAGAAGAAAGAAGAGAGTTGTGTTGTTGCTGTGAGGTGGCATAAACAAGTGAAGAAGGATGGAGAGTGCAACAGAAGAGATGCACAACAAAGGAATGGTGCATTAAATGGACATGGCATACAGTGCATAAATTGAGAAGGATATAAATTGTAGAGGAGTGTGCAGAAGACACTGATGCAAATAGAGAAGCGCAGTGTGGCAGAACAATGATGAGACTGGTAAGCCATTGAAGAACTTTATGTCACTGTAATAGGTTTTAGTAACAAAGATTTACATTTCAAGGTGGTAGAGAGGACGGTTGACCTCAGTGGTTCAAGTGGGAACTTGAACATAGGAAGTTGTAGCTTCCATCTGGTTGCAGGAAGAGAAACCAGGGTGGCAGGGTGGTTCAAGGGAGAACTATTGTTCTCTATTTTATAGGTTGGTGCCTGTATGATCGGAAGTTGGTGCTTCCATCCAGTTGGTGCTGGAACACTTGGGGAGTTGGTGCTTCCTTCTAGTTGGTGCTAGAGAAACCTAGGGAGTTGGTGCTTCCTTCTAGTTGGTGCTAGAGAAACCTACGGAGTTGGTGCTTCCTTTTAGTTGGTGATAGAGAAACCAGAGAGTTGGTGGTCTCAACAAGTAGTAGCTTGCAAAATAGAGTTTGAAGCCTCATTATGAGTTGGTGCTCATATGTATGATAATGTAAAGAATGTAAATATTATTTATCATATAAAGAAGAAGAGGTTTTTACCCTCTATGGGTTTCCTCAAGAAATATCTATCTCTATGTATCTCATATGTGTGACTGATGTTGAATGTTCTATTACGTATTTCCATGCATTATTGTGATTTTCATTAAGTGCTTTGTAAAGAGTTTAAAATAAGCATAATTGTTTAAGCACGGTAACAACTGATTCACCCCCCCCTCTTAGTTATCCAACAACATTTACCTCAAATTAAACTAGACAATAAGATCCCTTCTTTAAGACCTCTTTCATGATGAAAGGTATGAACCACATGGGTTTGAACTTGTCTACCCCCCGGGGATCCTTGACTTGGTACTAGACTAGAAAAATGTCACCTTCAAATAAAATCTAAGGTTGAACGAACCGATCATATGGACACTTGAATCGTTGGCCAAGGATGCATCACGATGTTGCTCATTGATTTTCTCGAGATATAATAGGCATTCCTCAAGTGGTGAATTGTCTTGCAGTAACTCTACTGCTAAATTTAAAGATGGGATATGACACTCAATAGGCAAGACTACTTCCATCCTGTAAACAATTTGAAAAGGTGAGAAACTAGTGGTAGTATTTATAGATGTTTGGTAGATCGATAATGTTGAGTACAACATCAAATGCCAATTTGACTTGGAAGAATTGATTGTTCATTGAAAAATAGCCTAGAGGGACTTATTCATAGCTTCCACCTGACCATTCACTTGTAGGTAGTTGGGTGATGAATGTTCTTGCCTCAACCCAAGCTTTGATGTTAACTCAGACACAATTGTTTTCTGGAAGTGACTTCCATGGTCAATGCCAATCTCCTTCGGGATGCCGAACCTTTCTACTATCTGGTTAAAAATGAAGAGAGTGGCTATTTATCCATCATTTTTAAACGTTGGCATAGCCTCGACCCACTTTGTGAAGTACTCTACTGCTACAATGATATAACGATTCACCTTGGTTAAATCGAGGTGGCATGTATTAAAATCAATCCCTCACTTGGTGAAGGGACCAAAAACGATGATGGGAAACATGGGAGCAGGATGTTCCCTCATCTTTTGAGAGAATATCTGACATGGTTGGAACTTCTTGATCGACTCGACGCAATCCTTGATTGACATAGGAAAAAGGTAACTGGCTCATAGAATCTTTTAGGTTGTTTCCAACTGAGACGAATGACCACCACATGCTCCAGTGTGGCAGTAGTTAAGAACGAGTTATGCTTCCTCGTGTATAAGGCATCGACGAAGAATGCAATCTACACCTCGATGATACAAAGTGTCATCGAGTATGAGATAGTTTCATTCCTAATGGCGAATTCGTCGACGCTCATCATGAGAAGTACAAGCAGGGCACTTCAAAGTCTGGAGATAGAGTAGTATATATCCATACCAGGGGGTCTGAAGATGCGATCAAAAAAATATCTCCTTTAATAGGAGATTCTTCGAGCGTAACATCACTTGATTTGACTTGAAGCTCTAAAATAAGTTTTGCAAAGACCAATGACTTATTGAATTTCATAGAAACAAATTCCAAGTGAAATTCTTGGAGGAGTACAATCCATCTACTGATATTTCCTCCAATGACACATCATGTCAACACAAATTGAAATGGATTCACAACCATAATGACAGTGGTCTTGCAAAGAATAATATAATGACATAACAACTGGACAACATGCACTGCTGCCAACGCAAGATTCTCAACATGGGAATAGTTTAATTTCAGCCCAACGAGGCCTCGACTCAATTAATAAATCATATGCTCTTCGAGAAGATCATCCTCTTGAACCAATACCATGCCAATGGCTGAATCTGCAGTGACCAAGCACAACAAGAAATATTTATTATAATTGGGAGGTCGAAGTAGACGAGAAGATGTAAGGGTGCGTTTCAACGCTTCAAAAGAGCATTGATCAGCTTCATCCCAACAAAAGGGACTCCCTTTTTCAATAAACGCATGAACCCTTTAGTGATATTGGCATAGTTTGCGATAAAATGTTGTAGAAAGTTTGCTTTCCCCTGTAAGATTTGAAGTTGGTGGATTGTGCATGGGAGAGTAAACTGAACTATCACCTCAACCTTAAGAGGATCGACCATGATCCTTATTGTCCAAACTATGAAACCTAAAATACAACCCAACGTCACGCGGAAACTGTACTTGTTAGGGTTCAAGCAAATCCAATAGTAGAGACATCGTTCAAAGATTATTCGAAGGTGTGTGGGATGATTAGATCTCTTCTGAGAGTGTGATGCTAGATCATCAAGATAAGCCTCGACTATATGTCTAAGGTCGTGGAAAAAAAAAGACATGGCCTGCTGAAAAGTGGCTCCAACATTCCTCAGGAAAAAAGGCATCTTACAATAAGAAAATGTTCCCCATGGATAGATAAAAGTTGTTTTATGTTGGTCTTCAGGTTTTATGTGAATACGATTATATCCCGAAAAAACATTCGTGAATGAAAAGACCTCACATTCTGCACGTTCATCGACAATACGATCAATGAATGGGGTGGGGAAATTATCCTTTGGACATGCCTTGTTCAAATTGTGAAAGTCCATGCACACAAAAATCTTACCCTATTTTTTATTAATCAGAACGATATTTGACACCCATTGCATCAACTGTATGGGGTAGATAAACCGTCTTTAAGAAGTTTCTCTACTTCAGCCTTAATAACTGTCTCTTTTTGAGGATTCACTAAACAAAGATTCTGTCAGACCAATTTGGTGCCAGGATAAGTCGTTATCTCATGCTCGATGATTCTTGGATAAATACATGGCATTTCCTTGTAAGACCAATCAAAAGCTTCACAGAATTCCTTAAATACGTCTTTATAGATTCGAATCTCCTCAGGGGAGTAGTCCTCTCCAACGAAAACATTCTCCATGCCACTAGGGGTTCTGGAGATATCTATAGGTATTGTTTCAACGATATTCTCCATATTACCCTCAGTGTAAACTGCATGCATAGCCATAGGATTAATAGGACAAGACCTATCTCCAATCATAGTCAACACAAATTCACCTCCCTCTATTTTTATTCACTTTGGGAGGAAATAAGATTTATGATGGAGATCATACCAGGGTCTATATGGACCAGTCAATGCCTCAATAATTTGGTTATTTGAGGGAAATACCAGGTCTAAAGAATCTGTAGTGGCGAGGGAACCTTGAGCCCAAATAGGCTTGAGAAACGGATCTAACTCCTTTTCGGGAGTCAGATCGAGGTCAGTCGAAGCTTGTTGGACAATGTTGTACGCAAATTCTATCACAGACAAGGGAATGGACATGAAAGAGTGCCATGTCCCTTCCATCATGGCCGATGCGGAAGGAAGAGTCAATGGATCATGAAAGTAAGTCGTCCAAAATGACCACACTTGAAAAATATCAACCCTTGGTTGGTCAGGGGCAGTCAATGTAATCTTAACATCGCCAGAAGGAGGCAGGTAATCGAAAGTACCCATCAATGGTGGGCACAAACCAACCCCTATGTTGATGATGTCAGGATGAGGGTTATCAATCATCAGGACCGTGAATTCCCTCGATGAAGGGCCAGGACAAGAAAAGGACAACTAGTCAATGGTTACGATTCGACCCTCATGTGGAAACAACGAGACCTAAAAAACTGTGGCAACCACTACATGCATTGCATAGTTCCAAATCCTTCCTAACCAAAGGTTGTATTCGAGAGGACCATCGACCACTTCAACTTCGACGCACACGTTCTTTGCTCCTAACTACATGGGGAAAGAAGGAATGATTTCATGTGGTCTGAACAAATGACTATCGAAAGAAGTAAGTAGAGTAGTTGACAGAGACAAAACGGGTTCACCAATGGCCTTCCAACATGCCAACAACATCACGCAGGTCAAGGTTCCCTTATCAACCACCATACAAAATATATTTTGATTAAAATATTTTGTGGTGTAAGCCACTACTATTTGAAATGCAACGTGGTAAGGGAGACAAGGTTTCAAGTTGGTCGTATCGAGAATGATTGTTCTCGGATTACAATTCTTTGCAGATCACAAGGTGGATAATAGAACCTTTCTCTACGAAGGGTAGAACTAGAGGACCTCCAAAGCAGAGATCGTGTAAGGGGTTTGTGATAAATCTTCCACCACAGAGTAGTTATGGGTGGCCCTCGCATTTGGATTATGAAAATCTTTCTTGAAATCCCCTTTCAGGATGCATGTCATTGTTTCTCCCATCATCTTCTCGATATGGAGTGGAACAAGTGGTTTCGTGCCTTTTGTATTGTAATGGCCCTGGCCATCCATGTCGGTCCAAGCTACGCCAGAGAACTCTTACTGTTATCTCTGTGGAACATATTGTAACATACCCAACATCTAACTGATCTATGTCATATAATTTTTTCTTTGAAGGACTACATGAATTTATAATACATACACACAAAACTCTTGTGGAAGAATTATATATAAAACATAAATAGACAAATACATTATGTAAATGCATGGATTCACACTGAAATAATAGTAAACATATACATATAACATATATAGGAAATACCCATAAAAATAAACACAGTTATAACTGCACATATGTTAACCCATAAAAATAAGCACGTAAATAACAATGCAGGATGTAAATTTATCACACAATTGGCACTTATCTTGGTAAGGATGTCACCAACTGCATTTAAAACTTCCAAGAACCTCCCAGCCTTAGACCACATGGTTCATCACTCTCAACAGTGAGTCACCCCCGAGCTGGAACTAAACTCCACCAAGGTAAAGGGATTCCTAACTACGCTAAAGGCTCATAGACAGCAGGAAAGACTCTGTCTCAGGTTCCAGCTCAAACTAACAGGCTACAATCCCTCATTCCCCACATGCCTATCCCACCAAGGAAGTTTGCCCCTTCTCTGCTCAAGGGTCCTTCGGCTTTCCCACTTCCTTTCTAAGATTCAGCAACAGGCCCGACAAGAAGTCTTAGAGCACTGTAGCTACAGTTCAACACTTTCAGGAAATCAATTCCTAGCAATTCTCTCACCTAGATAATTTCTCACGATCTTGGAAACCTGCCTCTTCAATATCCCATGGGCCTAACAACCCGCTTCTTCAGTCCATCTCCCAAGTTAAACAGATACACCAACATAAAATGGCTATGGATAGAAGTTCAGGTACAGTCATGAAGATACAAAATATAGCTCAATGATTGACTAGATGACTCAATGATGGAAGGAATGATGGGGAGAGTGATGGAAAATATGAGAAAATGAACTAAGTTCCCACAATATGTATTCATGTCCCCAACTTGACACTTTTCATGTTGGGAGCTAATTTGGCCCACTTGTCCCCAACTTTAGAACTTAGGATAAAATAATTATCCATACTTTATGATTTAATAAATATTAATATAATAATCCTTTTTTGCTTAATTCCCCTAGTTTATCCATTTTCCTTAACTTTTAGGCCCCTCCCTGTCCTTCACCAGTGAATTTTAGTCCCCCATCTCTTTTATCGTGGTCAGTCTGTGCACAATGTTGTATTTTATATTAATTATGAAACATTTACAAAAATAGGTGCATTGGCCTTTAACATCTAGGTTCTCTAGCCTAATCAAAACATAATCATCCTAGCTTATAATATCTGGCTCACCAGCCTCTAAAACATAACATATACACAAATTCTCGTTGAACTCACAATCATGTGCAATTAAGATGTTGCACGCAGTATCCTGGAATGTGCATACTTCATCATTTCACTGCGCAATACATGCGTGCACTATGCCATGAAATGTGCATACAAAATGATATTAATAATCTCACCAACTTAAGTACATTTTCATTTATATTGCAATTGTGTTTAGGCTAGGGATGTTACAATCCCCTCCCCTTATTTATCCACTATCTGCAGTGCATCATATACCCATATACAACAAAATTTCAAAAATCCTCAAAAAGATGCGGGTATTCTTCCCGCATTGCATCCTCATGCTCCCAAGTAGCGTCCTCAGAATCATACCAGGTCCATTATACCTTTACAATCCCTATGGATCGATTCCAAAACTGTTTGATTTTCCGATCCAGAATGCGCACATGATGCACTTGGAAAGTGCCTTCTTGTTCCACCTGAATCACATTCCAATCAATAACATGATTAGCATCAGTTATATATTTCTTGAGCAAAGATACATGGAATACATTATGAACAGACATAGATTCAAGCAATGCAATGATATAAGATACTGGACCAATCCTCTCTAGGATTTCAAATGGCCCACAATAGCAAGCTGCCAACTTTGAACAATTTCCCAATTTCAAGGAACTTCTGTTGACCTTCACTTTCAAGAATACATAATCACCCACTTTAAATTCCTTGTGAGTTTTTCCCTTACCAACATAGATTTTCTGCCTATCCTGGGAAGCCTTTAAATTTTTCTTTATTTTTATCATTTTCTCCTCCATTTCCCTGAGTAAATCTGGTCCAACCACTACTCTCTGTTTGTCCATTTGATTCTAGATGATAAGTTGTACTAAAATTCAAATTTGTTCCAAATCCATTAAATAATCCCTTCCAAAGTTTTGAGGTAAATTTTGGATATTTTTCAGACACAATTGTCTTCGGTATGGCATGTAATATAGCAATTTCTTTCATATAAAAATCAACAATGTTCGTTTCCTTGTGAGTGATCTTAACTGGAACAAAATGGATATCTTTAGTAAGTTTATCCACCACTACCATGATAGAATCATGTTACTTGTTTGTTCTGGGAATTTTAGTGATGAAATCCATTATTACAACTTCCCATTTCCACTCAGGAATAGATAATGGCTGTAGCAAACCAATTGGGTGTCTATTCTCATCCTTTACCTTTTGACATTCTAAACATCTGGCAATAAAATCAACAACCTCTTTCTTCATGCCTGGCCAATAATATTGGCTCTTGACAGCTACAATAGTTTTTTGATATCCTAGGTGCCCAACATAAGGTACATTATGCATTTATCTCCATATCAAAATTTTCAATTCATGAGAATTTGGCACATAAATTCTTCCCCTGTACATGAGAATTTCATCATTATCTAGCTTGTATTCCTCAATTTTCTGCTGTAAAATACCTTGTTGTAATTTTTCCACTAATTCCTTGTATTGAAAATCTGATTTGGTAGCCTCTATAGTTCTGGGTTTTAAATCTAATTGGTACATTCTAATGGTTGTAGCATGCATTTCATGCACTCTCCTGCTGAGTGCATCAACCACTTTGTTCTCTTTCCCCTTGATATGATTTATATCAAAGTCATATTCGCTTAGAAATTCTAACCATATGATTTCCCTAGCATTTAGAGTTGGTTGATCAAATAAATATTTCAGAGCATTATAGTCTTTTCTTAGCTCAAACCTTTTCCCCATGAGGTAGTGTATCCATTTCCTCAAGGCATGCACTATGGATGCCAACTCCAAATCATGAGTGGCATAGTGTTTGTCATGCTCCTTCAAGTTCCTTGATTCATAACATATAAAAAACCAATTTTGACCGAGGACTCCACCAAGTCCCTCTTTACATGCATCTGTGCATACAATAAAGTATTCATTTGGGTCTGCAATACTTAGTATTGGAGCACTTGTTAATAATTGTTTCAAGTGTTGGAAACTATTTTCACAATCCAATGTCCACTGAAACTTCACACCCTTTCTTTGCAAGGAAGTGATTGGGTGTGCAATCTTTGAGAATCCTTCAATGAATCTCTTGTAGTAGCCTGCAAGGCCAATGAATGATCTGGCCTCTATCGCATTCTTTGGCACTGACCATTCTCTAATAGCTTCTATCTTCTCAGGATCCACTGTTATCCCAGCCTTTGAAATGATATGCCCCAAATATTGAATTTGTTTCTTATAAAATGAGCACTTGCTCAATTTGGAATACAACTGATGCTCCCTTAATAATTGCAACACCATCCTCGAATGATGTTCATTCTCTTCTTCTAACTTGGAATATATAAGAATGTCATCCAAAAATACAATGACAAACTTGACTAAATATTCTCGGAAAACACCATTCATTAAGCACATGAAAATAGCTAGTGCATTTGACAACCCAAATGGCACCACTGTGAACTCATAATGACCATACCTTGTCTTGAAGGTGGTATTGTTGATATATTCCTCTTTAATCCTTACTTAATGTTATCCTGACCTGAGATCCATATTTGAAAAGATATTTGCGTCCTTCAATTGATCAAAAAGATCATCAATCCTTGGCAGAGGATACTTGTTCTTAACAATCACTTCATTCAACTGTCTAAAATCAATGCAAAATCTTAATGTTCCATCTTTATTATTCACAAAAAATATCGGGGCACCCCAAGGTCAAACACTTGGATGTATATACCCCTTCTTTAGAAGTTCTTTAAGCTGTATTTGCAACTCCTTCAACTTTGGTGTACTCTTTCTGTAAGGAGTCTTTGACACTGGAGCTTCTTCATGCATTAAATTTATACATAAATCAATATCTCTCTTTGGGGATAGTCTTGGTACCTCCTTGAACACATCTTCAAAATCTTCCAAGACTGCATGATCTTCCAAATTTGGCACCTTATCTTTAAGTGTCTCTTCCATATGTGTTGCAAATATTTGACACCCTTTCCTGTAACATTTCTTCAACTGTAATGCTGAAATTTCTTTGATGGTTACTGCCCTGGGAATTCCCTGCACTTTCCTTATTTTCCCTTCCTCATCCAAGCAAGTGAATGCCTTGTTATGATAGTCTAGAATAGGATTTTTTTGATCCAACCAATCCATCCCAATTAGACATACATAGGAACCTAAAGGCAAGATGCTCAAATCCTCCCTTGTGTTCATTCCATTCATGTCCATAAGGCATGACTTAACCATATCATTAAATTTTCTTTTAGCTCCGGTAGCTAGCTGTACCAACCAAGATTTTACATGCTTTCTTCTTGGAAAATGCAAACTTTCCACTATCTTAGGATCTATATAACTATGACTAGCTCCTGAATCAATTAAAATAGTAATGGTTTGGTTGTTGATCATGCCTTCCACTTCAATCATATGTGACTGATATATACTTTCTTGTTCTCCAGGGATGCATAGATCCTTGGCACATTTCTTCCCATGTCCTCCACTATTTCATCTTTCTGTACATTATGAATAGTCCTCTCTTTTTCACCTCTGTGAGGACAATCTCTAAACATGTGATATCCTTTACAACCCCAACATTGAATAGGTGGTTTTCTTGGCCTTTGACCCCTTGTTTCAATCATTCTGGGCTCTCTAGGAGTTTGTTGTCCCTGTGGATTATTTATGAAGGATGGTGACTTAGACCCCTTCTTCCTTTGTGTTTGCACCCAATTCATCATTAGGTGAGAAAATTAAGAGTGCTTACATGCCCAGTTGGGCTCTGCTAGGCATGACAACTGTAAAAGGAAGGGTTAGAAAGAGAAACTACAAAGTTATAAACAAGAATGAAACTAAAACAACTAAAAACTATGAGCATATAAAACAAATGAAAAATAAGTACAAATGGACCAATATCACCAATGTATAAGCTGGTCTATTGATGAAATCCAAAGGGACAAAGAAGAAAGGGGACTTGGGTCCCTTCTTTCTCCAATGGAAGGCTCTTGAGGCCCTCACTAGCTTGCTCTCCTTACAATGAAAGGATGAAAATGTGGGTGAAAGAGCTCCAAGATTATCCACTCAAGAGAGGGGTGGATATCTCTTGTGAAATGATGCCTATGGGTTCTTGTCAAAGAATGAGTCCTTAACAATCTTGGCAGCATAACAATGCATATAATTCCTTCAGAAAATGGTGGTTATTCATGGCTTTTTATAGCCTAGCATTGGGTTATTATGTGACCTCTTTGGAATGTGAAAAGGGGCTCTTTAGGGCTCAATTAGGTCTTTGACCAGCCCACCATGAGGATTGAGCTCGGATTTGGTGTCA
>SNQJ01S0182478.1:0-17027 GCA_010110895.2 Picea sitchensis | reverse complement strand
CAGGGCTCTTGGGATAAACAGTTCTTAGGAGGAAGAAGGATGGGTAGATGTGAATGAGCTTGAGGACCAAATAGTCGAAAATAGGATCGAGGAGAAATTCACTTCATCGAATTGGTACAAGGACATAGTAACATACTTATTAACTTTGAAATGTCCAACTGACTTGTCTCCATCCAAAGCTAGAATGCTAAAGTTGCATGCAGTTAAATACTGTATTTTCGAAAAATGATTATACTGGAAAGACCCGCTTGGTTTCCTCTTAGTCTGTCTGGTCGAATCAGAAACAGATGAAGTTATAGGTCAATTTCATGAAGGAGTCTGTGGAGGAAACAATGCTTGGAGGGCTACGGCATATAAAATCTTAAGGGTTGGTTATTACTGGCCTAAACTTTTCCCAGATGTCAATGCTAAGGTACGAGCTTGCATCCCTTGCCAATTCTTTGCAGGAAAACATAAANGATGCCATTGGTCCCAGTCAAGACAGAAGCTCCTTTTTAGCAATGGGGATTAGACTTCATAGGTGAGATTAATCCTCATTCAAGTGCTCAACACAGATGGATCATAACCTCTACAGACTATTTCACCAAATGGGTGGAAGCTATCCCAACAAGGAAGGCTACTGATTCAGTAGTTATAGACTTCTTAGAAGAAAATATCTTGTCTAGGTTCGGCTGTCCTAGGAAGATAGTCACAGACAATGCGCAAGCTTTTAAGTCTATGGAAATGGTCAGCTTTTGCCAGAAATATAATATTGTGCTGGGTCATTCCACAACATACTATCCTCAAGGAAATGGTCTAGCAGAATCTTCTAACAAAATCTTAATTAGTATAATCAAGAAAGTCTTAAATCAAAATAAAAAATCTTGGCATTTGCATTTAAAATATGTTGTGTGGGCAAATCGGATAGGCACAAAAAAGTCTATCGGTACTTCTCCCTTTCAAATGGTATATGGAACAGATGTAGTGTTGCCCATAAATCTAGCACTTCATGTGATGAAACTATGGCAAGACGAGAAGGAAGAACCAAACCCTCTCACAAGAAGGATAAATCAGTTGATTGAAGTTCAGCAACACAGGGTTGTAGTGGATGAAAAGTTGCAGAAGTACCAGGATGACATGAAGATATTATTTGATTGTAAAGCCAAGGACAGGAATTTTATCCCTGGGGATCTGGTTTTGAGGTGGGATGCTCGAAAAGAGGATTGAGGAAAAAATGGTAAATTCGATCATATTTGGTATGGACCATTTAAGGTAGCATCTTCTGAAGGAAAAAATTCATTTCTGCTTGAAAATTTGGATGGTAAGATCTTGAATGCCCCTGTTAATGGGCGTTTTTTAAAACATTATATGGAATAATTAATTTACAAAAAATCTCATTGTATATACCATTTTGTTTTTTCATTTTTAGAAAATCTATTCTCATTTTGTAAATAAATAAAAAATAAAATAAAAATTAGTTAAGTTTTTATATCTAAAAAAAAAAAAAAAAATACATATATGTATCTAATTTTTGCGTTGCTTATATTGGAAGATGATAGACAAATAAAAGTATTTGTTCTTAACACTTCGACCTTAAGGGTTTCATTTAGAACAAGTTTAAAGGCTTATCGAAGTAAAAAAAAATAAAAAATTAAAAAGAAAAGAGTCCAAAGAGTTATTTTTGAAATCACAACCTATGTTTTCTGGCTTACAGATTGTTGGACATCTGATTTTATACCCTCAGTAATATCTTTCACGTTTTCGGGCTTTCTAATCGAAATAGGAGAGATTATGTATTAACCTTGAAAATCAACAAATGATTAAATTCAGTAAGACTAGTCTTCATAGTTCTTATTCTCTGACTAAAAGTGTTTATGTTTGGGTTGATTTTGACTCTCTTAGGTTTCTTAACAGTTTTTCTGAGGATTTAAGCTTGCTCAAAAGAAAACCCCTGAAAATAATCTTTCCCTTTTTCTCTACAGACTGAGGAGTTTTGAAAGTTAAGAACAATTGGTCTAGAATAATCAAAACAGGTTGACAAACCTCTATTATAATTTTTTACACAGATAACCACCCCTGATATTTTAAGTATCACTGATTGCCCCCACTTTGTATGCACAAGCTAACTATAAGACAGATGGTGAAATAAAATTCATATTTGATTGCCCCCATCTAGTCACACAGATGATGAAAGGAAATTAATTTAAATGATTTCCCTCGTCTAAGTATAAAAGAAACATATAACTTCACCAGGGTACTGAACAAGCCTGCTGGAAGTGAAGCAATATTTGAGTATAAATATATAATTAACACTCGAAGCGGTGAAAGGAAATCCAGTAAAAAGGGACAGATAACTTCACCGGGGTACTGAACAGGCCTGCTGGCAGTGAAGAAATATCTGAGGTGTCTGTAAGGTTGTCATACTTATCTATCACTCTATTCTAGTTATCAGTTTTCAAAACTGGATATTCGTCTTAAGTCAAAATAGAGCTCCCCAATTAAAAATTAAAAATTTTATTTTGATTGATGCAAGCTGAAAATTACAAATCTGTTGAGTTTCCTAAGATTGTTCTAATCATCTTAATACTAACTTAAATTTAGAACGAGGAGGAGGATATTATGAAGAAGACTACAACTGAGTTTAAAGCAAATAAGAAGTTTTGAAAAGGTTTTATAAAATCTCTTTTTCCTCCCCTTTAGCAGTTTGGCAATGATAAACTCTTGACACCATTTACCCAATGAAGGCACTGAGTCTACATGTTCTCCTCGTCCGACAGGGAGACGAGGTCTCCAATTGGAGCCTATGTTGAAAAATATCTTAAATTCTTATCCTTAAGGCCAAGATTTTTATTTTTTGTGATTTTCAGGTTTCGACTTTCTTAAAATAAGAATTTCATCATTTCTAAATTCACGATACCTTTTATCAATTGTTTTTTGGATAACGAACAGAAAAAGGTTTACAAAAATATAAGTTTTCCAACGCTCTTTTGAAAAATTATTTAAAACGGATTGTAATTTTAAATTTGCGATTTTTTTTTAATTTAAATGTTAAAGAAATCAGGATTCAGGGTTTTCTGCGAATAGATGATTGATGCAAATTGAATCACGAAACCCCCGATCCCCGATTTCTCGAAACATTGGAACCTTAATTTTAATTTAAAAAATGAATTAGTTTAGTCTCTTCTAAGAAAGGTTTAAGGTTAACATAATTATGTCGTGATTTCAGGATTCACGGTTCTATGAGAGCGCGTCTCTTGTCATCATGTTTCCTGAAATCCTGATTTTTGAAACCCTGATTCATAAGTCACGTTAAATTAAACTTTTTATGTTTTGGCCCTAATCGTGATTATTCAGTTAATTAAGATAACTTGAGTCTTATTTTGAAAAAATAAATGAGCCATCGCGATTTCATGATTTCGTGATTTCGGGATTCGCGGTTATATGAGAACACGTCTCCTGTCATCATGTTTCCCGAAATCCCGAACTGCGAAAACCTGATCCACAGTTCACTTTAAATCAAACTAATTTTGCTTCAGTCTAAATTGTAATTAGTAAGTTAATAAAAATGAATTAAGTCCGGTTTTAAAAAAAGGGAAAACCATCCCGATTTCGCAATTTTGGAGATCGGACTTTTTCGACAACATACCTTTCGAAATCCCGATTTTTGAAACCCCGAAAAGTGATGTTTTCAGATTTAATTTATAATTAACACTAATCAATATTCTTCTTAAAACAGGTTTAATGGTAATCATTCTTTAAGTGTTCATTAATGCTTCGTTTTCTGATTAAGTAAGTTTCTCATTTTATTTGAAAAAATCGAGAGCGCCTAAGTACGGACATTAAAAGCATATCTTGGTAAAATATCTTTTGCATTAAGAGATTTAATTTCGTGATAGTTGGGAAAATCTCGTCATTTTTTCAAAGTAAACGTTCGAACGTCTGTATTTTCATTTTAAGCTGAGCTTATTCATCCACTTTTCGTGACAGGTTTTCACGTCAAATGCAGATCCATGGCACCTAAAAAGGCACCGAAGAAAGAGAAAGACACACAGGAAGGTTATATTATCTCTGATACTACTCCACACGCCATAAACTCCATCAAATCATGGACTCAAATTTTCGAATTGTTGGAGTACGAGCTAAAGAATGCTGACCCTGATTCTGAAAATCATCTCCGGGACATTGCTGAGTCTGAGCTTCATAACATTGTTGCACATCCGAGGCTGGTGGCATATACTGATATGATCGGTTGGGCTCTGGATAAGGTAGATATCCCAACAAGGAGCATTCAAAACGAGCAAGGAGCTATCGTCGGCTCATTCAGGCCAGAGCACATTCAAGTAATGTATAAACTCTCGCTGAAACATAAATGTACTTTTAATGTTGAATTTATCGTTGAGTTTCAGAGAAAGGATTGTATTGAGGAAGACCAGACATATCCTGACATGATTAGAGGATGGGCGAGGTCTGAAGCAAAGTTTAGGGATGATTCTCATGGGATTTATGCTACAGCATCCTTAAATGAATATATGGCTTATATAGCCATTATGTTATGTAGACTTTTTGGGAGAAAATATCCCTATCACTTTCATGCAGACTAGGTACCCTTTTTACAGGAAGCTTCAGAAGGAAATGGTTTTAACTGGCATAAAAAAATTTCGGATAACCTAACACAAGAAATTTTAAATTACAAAGAAGCCAAGTCAAAGGGACAACTAGTGTCTTTTTATATGTCTGCATACATTATGGATGCAATCTGTTTTATAACCCCCTTTCAATTAATGAATTGGAGTTGGAGCATCTCATGCCCAGAGCTTATTCATAAATATCACTCAGCCCTTTGGGAAGAGAATTCTAAAGAGGCATTTTACAAGGTTTGTCATTTTGTCATTATTCCTATGCACAAATTATTTTTTGGATGCGAACCCCCTCGCATTTCTAATGTAGTCATAGAAAGTCTTAAATTAGTTGTCGACTGGTTTATTGAGGAACATTTTCCTATAATAGGGTCTATGGTTGTTCCATTTCCTCCCATGCACTCCCAAAATTCCTACCAGACAGATTGGTGTGCAGAGAAGTAACTCATCAGATAGAAAAGAGCGGTGTTGGATTGGAATTAAAATCACTTCAGAAAAAAGCATGTCCATCTTTCCCTGTTCATATTGGGAAATTTCCTTTATCAAATTTAGGCCATTCTAAGGTAGAGGCCGAGTCATTGGAAGAAGTGAAGTTAGTAAATATTGAGCACAGAAAATATGACCCCTACCAAATAATATGTAGGTATTACATACATTGTAATCTAAAGGCATATGAACATGAAGTATCTCTTTATGATGATATTTTTAAAGATGTTAAGTCTTATGAAGAAGTGTTGAACAGATTCTAGGCTTTTCCACCTAACTCAAAGAATGGATTCACATCTTTTCAATGCCATAGGCGAAGCTGCTTACCTAAGATTTTACAAGGTGAAATTTCGACCCCATCGCCAGAACAGGAAGAACCCCCTTCGGGGTTTGAAACTAATACTCAGGGTAAAGAAAATGACAAAGGTGATTTGAAGAATACTGAGATACATTTCCAAGATGCAGAGGGTTCTCAAAAAAAAAAATCAAGAATGGATAAGGGAAAAGAGCCAGAAACAATTCCAGAAATCATGAAGAATGTTCCAGAAAAAATAGGAGGAACAGCTTCAACAGAACTTGGTAGTCCTATCACCTGTTTAACTCCATTACAGTCGAATTTCAGAACCCCCCATGAAGGATTTTTATATGTCAGTTATCTAGAGATGACTTCAAGAGATGAAATCCCCCCATCAGATTACTTTTTCAGTAAAAAGAGAAGAACAATCTTGAAATAGGAAATTCATCCAAGAGGATAAGGAACGATTAAAAAACATAGATTTATTATAGATGGAAAGAAACTCAAGGATGGAGAGGTTGCTACAGAATTAGCAGGTACAATGGGTGCTATAGCATCAACAAACATGTATTCTGTAGGCAATTTAACAACTCTACTTGAACAGAAGGACCAAACAATAATCTAGTTGCAAGACAAACTAAAAGGAAATGAAAGAAATATTAGTTGGGGAATACAGAAGGGTCTAGAACAAGCTAGACCAAAGGATATGCAAGAGATCCAGAAATCGAATAAAGACTTGGATGAGACAAAACACTTAATACAGGTCACACAGGAACAAGTTCGAAAGTTGGGAGAAGAAAACAAACATTTGCAAGATAAGATTATTTCTATTACTAACCAGTTAATAGAACTAGAACATTTCAAGACACAAGCATTGGAGATATATTTGAGAATAGAGGAAGAACAACAAAAAGTGTTCTTGAATCTGGAAGTAATCCAGAATTATTTTCAGGAATCAAATAAGTCTTTGGAGAATGTGTTTCAGAAAGAAAGGGAGGAGAAAGCAGCTAGAACAAATTTTCAGAAGGCAGTGGCTTTTTCATCAAAGGAAGAAATTGGAAAGACTAAAAAATTATCTATTTCTGAACAGGTTAAAGGGGACATAATGATAAAAGTGTGGGAAACAAAACTGTCCGAATATAAATGAATCACAAGAGAAGTTAATGAGGATTGCCAGGGAATCTTCGATCAATTAGAAAGAGATTCATTGAATATTGGAACAGGTGACTGTTCTGGATTATTAGGCGAAATTAATATTGCCAAGCACCAGCTAAGGTTAAAAGAAGAGCTAGAGAAAATGAAAACAGAGATTGATAAAATTAAATTGATCAATATAACAGAGATCAACAAGTGGATGGTGACTTCAAATCTAAAGTTGAAAACTATTAAATTCACAGAAAGGATGATAGAAAGTCAGTTGCCCGAATTGCAGAAAAGATTTTTCTTATTTGAAGCAAATGAGATACCCGATGCTCCCAGGATCTTTCTGAAGTTTTTAGGGAAATGCATTCAGTGTGTTGATGCGGAAAAAGGAAGTTTGTCAATGCAAGCTTAAAATCTTTTAAAATGTTTTTATCATTTAAGATTAGAAATAAATTGTAAACGGTTGACATTATTTTTATGTAATTGTAATATTAGGAAGTTGGTTAGTCACCAATGAGAAACTTTGATGAAAATGTATAAATATAGTTTCTAAAGGATGAGAAAAGGCTTCGGAATTTTTGGAGAGAGCCATTTTGTAATATAAGTTTTCAAATACATCATAATATAGATCACAAATAAGATTCTGGATCCTTCAAATTTGTAACTATGTGTCTTCACCCTGTTTATTAAACTTTGTTGAATTTTTCCTTTCAATGTTTTTCTATGGAGTAATCAATTTGAAATTTTATACATCATTGATATATATTTCAAATTGGTTTGGATGTTAAATGATTTACAGTCTTTCCTCTGAAATTGTTAATAATTTTAAGACCTATAAAACTTTTGTTCCTTAATACTTAAGTCTTGTTAGAAACCTCGTTTTTCTTTCATCATTGTCTATTGAAATATGAGATTCTTTCTTGATTAAAGCCTCATATTTTTCTGTAGTGTTTATTTGTTATTTTACGATTCCCAAAATTGTTACAAATCTAGGAAATGGCATTGACTGTGTTTACATTACTGTTTTGAATTTTAAAATTGTTTTTCTTGTTCTCATCTCTGGAAAATTTGAAGTAAGAAATTGATTAAAATCCTTTTATAAATAAATAAAGTTTCATCATCCATGACTGTCCCAAGTAGCAGACAACCCAATGTTGAACCAGGCCTTTAGGATCAAACCAATATTGCCTTGAATTTATTTAACACCATTTTACAAACAACAACTAACCGGGTTGAGTTAGAAAGTTCATCAGTTGTTATTGAGCGAGACATTAGCATCCAAGAACAACAGGAAGCAAGACAGAGGCAGTTGAGAAATTGATTATGTTTTAATCTTCCTTTGATTTATTTTTCCCAAATCATTCCTTTTAAATCATTTACGGATTCCTTGACGGTATGCTTTATAGCCTTAAAGAATAAACTCAGGAACAACAAGCAGCTTCAATATTCTGATCTCAAAGTTCATCTCCATGTAAAGTAGTATTTCTGCTAGTACTTGGCAAATCACTCTCTGGAGGTCGACACTTTGGGGGCATCGTCTATATATTTAAAAACAACATAGAAATGTTAGTGTGTATAGAAAATATAAAAATCTTGATAAGAAATATTACTAAAATTCGTGACATATTGATTATGACAAAGAATACATTAAATATTGAATCCTCTTACCAAGGGACGATATTCATAACCCCCTTTGGCGTGCCCCTTCTCCCTACAATGTTTTTGGGCTGTTGTTATTAAAAGTATTCTATTTTGCAAGCCTCTACAATCATAGCATGGGAAATAACATTTTCCATTGCCCCTCGCCTCTAATGCCGCTCTTAACCGAGCAAGATTCCTGTGATTTTTGTTCATTGTGACAAATCCTTGTCCTGACAAGTAATTGTCTTACCTACATCATGCCAAACATTAAGTTGTCAATTTTTTATATTTTGGCTACTCCTTTCAATTATGATATGTTTATTTGTAGTGACCTACATCTTTATAATAAGGTGATCATATGTGTAGAGGACCAACATCATGATGACATAGATAACATCTTTATAATAAGGTCATATGTGTACAAATGTTTTATTTATATAATAATGACATATATACCTAACATAAGTTTAGGGTTAGTGTTTATGTATCTTATTAGTCCCTACTAAAGTAGGGAATATAGCAGTTTCTCCATCCTCCATATGTACACACCCGATCACGTCAACCACAACATTTAGCCTCGAGTTTATCTTTTCATGCTTAAATAATGGAACTTCTTGTACTTTGTTTTGAAAAATGTGTAGACCCAATCACGTCAACCACAATATTTAGTCTTGGGTTTTGTTTTGCATGCTTAAATAATGGATGATCTCTCATACATTAATAATTATATGTAATATCAACAAGCTATCTTGTCACTAATGCCAACCTACCCATTATTTATTACAATATGTTGATGATAGCAAATAATTTATGAGGGAGAAGGAAATGTTATTAATATTTCTCTTAATTTATATGCGGAAGAGGGAAATGTTATTAATGTTTCTCTTAATTTATATGCGAAAGAGGGAAATGTTGAAGATAGAAAAGAATTTATTCCGAAGAGGGAAATGTTACAATATATTAATTGCATCTATTACCCTTGTTGTTATAAACATGAGTTTCATCCCTATCTTATATATACCATAACTTATCATTTATCAATATAACAATCAACTTCGATATTTTATTCATGGAGATTTCTTCCTTCATTTAATTGAATTAGTAAGTTCTAGCTTCCAACCATTAGGTGTGCAAGTATCCCAACCATTATTGTCAATGTTATATTATTTTCAATTTATGCAAGTGTGATCCCTTTTGGGTACTAGGGATGTAACAAGTGGTATCAAAACTTCAATCAAGATTTGTTGGTGTTTTGTTGTTAGGTCTTAAAAATTAAAAGAGAGAAAGAAAATGACAATCAATTATTATCATTTCACCGATCAAGGTTAAGTTTCAAGAAACAATTCCATATCTTTATCAATGAAAATAAAGAGATATTATAGCTACAATTGAAGGGAAAAGGGGTATGTGGATTCCATAAACTTAGAATGTATGGAATCCACATACCCTATAAACTCTCTTAACTAGATCCAAAAACAAAGACATGAAATATGGGTACTACACATATAATATATTATCAAGGAAAAAGTAAAGCTAAATGGAATTTGGACATTTGAAAAAAATTACAAGTTAAATGAGTACATCAATAAAAATAACATACTAACCTTTTAAGTTCAAAATTAGAGCTATGTAGATCGAAAATTGGATTTGTTCAAGCAGTGGGTGAGGAAAAAAAACAACTCAAACAAAAGCCAAAAGAGCGATTATTGTAACTATAGCAATTATGTCTGAAGTCTCTTAAAGTCAAGCATTATATATAAGATAAGAAGCAAGTCAAATAGCCATTAACATGAAAAAATGAGATAGGCCAAAATTTTTGTAAGCTATTACCCTTGCCACAAAAGTTAATTAAGCTATGGCCGAAAATCTAACTAGATTTAAAATAATATTTTTTAAGGTCAATAATGCGATGAACTTTAGTGGCAATATTGATGAAAATCCCGCCTTGTTTAAAAGAAATATGAAACTAGTTAGGCGTGAAGAATTTTAGGTGGAATAATCCGTATATGTGGTAGTGTGTCCGCACTATCTGCTGAGATATTGTTGTAAACCCTATACCAATCAACTTTTGTAATCAACTTGTACCATAAACAAGTGCATCAACCATGCATCAACGTACAAAACCTATACCATGAACAAGTGCATCAGCCATGCACTTGTTTTTGGTACATTTTGATTACAGGTTAGTGCATCAGCCATGCACCAAACTGTACAAAACATGTACCATGTGATGCAAGAGAATTAATCCACGTCATCCCAGTGTGGCAAAATAACACACCGGTCTGGCGTTCAATGGAGAGGAGGGTGCAACCCTCTCGAGTTCAAATTTTAAATTTGAATTTATTGTATTAAATGTTTTAAGAATTTGGGTAGAGCCAAGCCGTGCATTTGAGAATGTTGTAGTTAGAGTCTCCTTTAATGGCTGATGGGTTGATAGGGATCTAGATCCTAATGGGATTATATGGCCATTCAATGTAATTCATTGTAATTAATGAGAGTTGGTGAGGATGGAGGAAGTGCTTTCGTGGAGCTAGCACACAGCAAAATATATTCTTTTTGTTTTTTAGTAAAGGCAGAGAAGAACGAAGAGAATAGATAGATAGGAGAAGAAGAGTTAGTAAGGTAGAGGATAGGAGAGGAGGGAAAAGACTATGTTGCAGTCAGTCCTCAAACACATTGTAATCATACATTACTCTTAATATGAGAAAAGAGCAGTTTTTCTTGCACTTGATTCTTTATCTGTTTATCCATTTTGAATGTCGTATGTGTGTGTGTTCATAGATGATATAGATGTATGTTTGTATGCATTTGCGGGTTATAGACAGAAGTTGTTGTTTGTTGATTTCATTGATTCCAGGTCTAGGTTCTTTGAGAATTTCATGCAAGAGGTTCCATGACAAAATGTTGTGGGTTCTGAAATCTAGTGAGGAAGCACACTCCTGAGTTCTGCAAAATTCAAACAGAGACATGCCGAGGAGGCGCTTGCCAGATGAAGTCATTGACTTAAGGAGCCGAAGCCTGAGTTGTTGAACACCTTAGAGGAGAAACCGTGTAGAGGAGAGCATGGAGAGGGAAGAAAAAATTTATGGGGATTCTGTGAGAGACTCTACCCGGAGAGCATTGAGTGGATGCACAAAGGTTACCGCGAGGAAGGAAAAACTCTTTGTCGAGTTGGGAGGAAGACAAAAATTATGAGAATTTTGTGAAGCTATGCTAGGAGGGCCTCAAGCAAGTGCATAGAGTGCATAAGGGAACTCTATTCTGAGTTCTAAGATGAAGGAGAAGTGTCAAGGGAAGAAATTCATAGGGTTCGCGAACACTCTGTAGACTCAACAAGGAGTGCTTGAGAATAAGTTTCCAAAATGGCACTTATATCCCTTCAAAATTGAATAGGGGCGGAGACCATTTAGGTGCGGCAGTTCAAACTCCAAAGGAGGACAATACACGTACAGGAGTGCACTGAGCCAACACTTCCAGTGAAGTGTTGATAGATGGTCATCAAAAGGCTAGTCAAAGAACAAGGAGTGTTTGAGCACGAGGTTTCTAGGAGGACACCAATATCCATTTGAAGGAGAGGGAAAGGGTTGAATCCCTTAGAGATTTGAGAAAAATCACCGGGGAGGGACGATCCCAAGAACCGCAATTGAGACTAAGCATCAGAGCCCTTAGGAGAGTTATCGGAGGCCGAGACCTTCAAAGCGGTGAAAATATTCCAAGATGGGGAGAAACCATAGCTCAGGAGGAGGTGCACAACATCCATAGATTAGTTGTAGAGGAGAAGATTATGTTTGTCAAATATATGTCCAGATGTGTGTAGGAGAGTGCACAAGGGAGGATAGATCTGAACCTTTATATCCAGTGTTGATATCCGACAACCATTGGATAGAGTGAAGACGCATGAGTTTTAATCCTTGGAAGCCACATAGAAGAGAAGAAATAGATGGTGGAGATGCTTCCTTAGAGAAGTGGTAAATTCGCGGGAGTTGTTAAGATCTACATGAGATCCAGCGAGAAGGTTAAAGGGAGGTATTTGCGATACTCAAGATCGGGAGGAGTAGTGATCATTGGATCCAAATCAACGAGAATCCTTGATCTCATACACAAATTCCCATATCGGAGTTCTGGGAATGGAGTGACCAGTGATTTGGATCGAGCATAAGAGATTCCTGGGTGGAGAAATCCCGAAAGATCTTGAGTCGTCGGATCGAGGAAGATCTCGGCCATAGATAACGTGGGAGGTGAGGCTTCAGGAATTTGGGAACCAAAGTTTCAAAAGGTAAAGGAACTCTCTGTTGTGGGTTTTCATGAATCACAAAATCCCAAAGAGAGAAAGGAGAATAGGAACCAATCCTTGGTGGAGGGATAATAGTCATTGGGCATAATCCGGGTTTTGGGGCTATCCACGATATATAAAGGACCTTAGAGTCATGTCACCGAGGCCCACATGATCGGACATAGATACCGAGAGCAGGATTGACTTAGAGCATGGCCTTGAGGGCCATCTTTCTTCTTCTCAAACAGCTTTGTCCTGTCGGCAGTACCAGCCTCCATCGCTACTGGCTTGGGCTTGCATCAAAAAGGCTCTTGCTCCATGAGGTAATGGAGTTCCCGGTATCATGGTATGTGTCATATTTGATCATTACAACCTTCATATGTATGCATTAGATCTCTTTCATTTCGGATAAGTTGATAACTGCTTGGATCTTACTAATCTACTTGACCATTTTGGAAATTCCAATTGAGGTGGAACAACAAGTTGGTATTCATGGGTTTTGGTTATCTGGGGTTCTGAGAACCATCGTCTGCTCCCCTCATATTATCACTTTACATCTTAAAACCCCGCTCATCATCCCATTCCCTAGTCTAGCCATTGGGATGAACATCGGTACATCTTGTCTTGTGGGAAGAAGGGGCTAAAGGCCAGGGTAAAAGTAGGCTACAGTAAAAGATAAAAGAAATAGGAAATGAAAACCTAGAGATACTTCTCCCGGGGGATCCCCGAGGAAGGCAATAAAAAGCCTCTAGATGAGAACTAAGGGATGCTAAAAAATGATAAATAAATAAATGCAAGAGACCTAACCAAGAGGGATGGAGTCTCATCCGAGCCATTATTATGTTCATAGGTATTTAGGGTATGACATTGCCACCATCACGGTCACCAAACCGGTGATTGACCTTTCTTGCATGGCCAAAGGAAGGGGATATCATCCGCGATCAATGCTCATTTACGCAAAGATACTAGTGGAGTAGCAGTATCAGCTTCGGCCACCAAGCCAAGGCAGTGTCCTCTTCTCCAAGGCTTGTAGTAAAAAATGGAAAATAAAGAAAGATAAGGCAATAAGGGCTTGGAAAAAATGCATCATGATGGGTACAGCTCGCCTCATACAAAGACACCCACAGGCGACACTAGCCTAGGTCCTAACTATGACTAGACATCCCTAAAACCATCATCTCATTATACATGGTTTGAATGACCCCTTGGAAACTCTCCATTTCTTGTGGGTATTAGCCAATAGGTTGCCCTTTCGGTTTCCCTGGCTATAGTGGGTGCGATGTAATGTCTTTGGAGCTCTTAGAAGATTTGTTAGGGATTTCATGCATATGTTTGATAATTTAATGATATGAGATGTGATTTACATTGCTATGATGTCTGATGCTTGATGAGCCCACAGAGGCGTAGTCTTTGATGTCTTGAGGACCATGCGGCGGGCCGAGGTACTAGAGGGTCGGTGCACATGGGGGAGATGATTAGTTCCAGACCTCCGGTGGGGTGAAGAGCCCATTTAGATATGGATGTTGGGATGGCAGGCGGGACATGTTGCAGCGACCTTGCACCAAGAAGAAGAAGGGCGCCCTCATCGGGACGTTTTGGAAGAGACCTAGCCTATGGGATCAACCCCCTATCAGATGGGACATTGACCATGATGATTGGGCCGCCACCCGAGGGCTAGCTAGATGCTTTACAGGCGAGAGGAGGCTGACATGTTGGGACTTGTTTGCACATAGCGGTACTGCAGAGAACCCCGGGGGCCAACGATGGGTTCTGCGGGATGATGATTTAGCCTAAAAGAATGGAGACGTCTCCCTTAAGGGGGCTTGGCGTCTCCATTATTAGCTCCTGTTTGGCATTTTAGCATGTAAAGTAACAAATAATTGAGATATTGTAATGTCGGCCTTGTCGGCTACGGTATTAATGACCAAGTTTTAATTAAAGGTCATAGAATCATATAAATAGAGGATGTTTACCCTCATTTTATCATAACATAACTAGCTCTCTTGTGAGAGGTGACTCTTTATCTTTTGTCTTGGTTTATTCTTCTCTTTGGGTGAGGTGCAACCTCTTGGAGGATTATTCTTTGGCAAGTGGTGCTTTTATTCATTTGGAAGGTTTACAACTGGGGTATGGATTATGCTTTCTTCATGATTTTGTAAAGTGTTTTCATCAAAACTTCTTGAATGAATGGTTGTTGTTTAACATCTTGCGTTATTGTTATCTTGTTGTCTTTGCTTGGTCTTGAAACCCTAGGTAGCAAACACACACCGTGGAGTGCATTGGCTTCATGTGCCCGTGAATAAAGCTTATAGCCATTTGATTTGAGAGGGGTTACCCTAGCCATAGCTACTAGCCATCTCTTATCTTGAATTAGTTTCAAGCACAAATTGAAGAAAGGCATCCCTAGGCCTAATTGGATTTACACCTAGGGTTTACTTGTATAAAGCTTATAGCCATTTGATTTGAGAGGGTTTAGCCTAGCCATAGCTACACTAGCCATCTCTTTTCTTGAGTTAGTTTCAAGCACAAATTGAAGAAAGAAGGCATCCTAGGCCTAATTTAGTTTACACCTAGGGTTTACTTGTAGGGTTTTTGAAAAGCCTTGTATGAAGCAACACTTTTCAGCCCTAGGTTTGTGCTTGTAAGCTAGCCATTTTGCCAAAGAAGTCTTAAGGAGAGAAGAGGAAGCTTTAGGCCTAGCCTTAGCTACACCTAGGTAAGTCTTTCCTTCTTAGGGTTTTGGGTTGGTGGCCTTGCCATAGCAACACCATCCAACCCTAACTCTCTTGTCTTTAATTTTAAGTTTCTCCTAAACCATTAGTCTAACTTCAAATTGACTCCATTAACCCAAGGCACTAGTCTAGAAACTCTCTTGAGCTTGTTTATGCTTAAACTTTCTTCCAAGCACTCTTTAAATTGAAACCCTAAGTAACCTAGCGTCTAACCCTAGCTGTTTTACTAACCCTAACCCTTGAGGTGACGTCCTAGCCTATTTTAACTATTGCTTGGATAAAAAATTGCAGCTTAGTCATCTCTTTGCAGCCATAGAAGTGTTGAGTCTTTTCATTGGTTTATTTTGCAAAACGGCCACTTCTTTGTCTCTATAGCTAAACTGAATTAGGGCTGACGTCACTGCTGTAACAACAGCCAATACTGATAACGTCCAGCCTCTTTCTAACCTTGTTCAAGTGTAAAAGGATGTGTTTTGTTTGGCTTTGAAGTGTAGAGTATTTTTATTGGTTTTAGTGTGCAAACGTTCCACTTCCTTGCCTACATAACAGATCTGATTTAGGGCTGACGTCATCATGACACCAACAGATTTATAGGTGACATCACATTGTTTTGGTCTCATGTTTGGTTTGCAATGTTGTGATATTCTTCACCTTGATTGATAGACTTTGAGTTGTAGATTACCTTCATGATTTTAATTTCTGAAACGTTTCACTCATGTCTTCTTTTGACCTAAAACTAAAGCTGACGTCATCCTATAGCAGCAACATTATTTAATGTATGAGCAGATCTGATATGTACAGCATTGTGACATAATACAAGGATTAATTGTTTACATTGAATGCCATATCTCTTGTGTATTTATTGAGGAAGTGATATAAATCATTGGTCTTTTATTAGTAATCATTGACTTCGTCAATAATTACATCTAATCACTGCTCATATATATATATATCTGAAGATAGTCATTAATGTTTTGAAGTACTAATCCACTGCAAGCACATTTCTAGATTTATTCGTCTTGTCTCGCAAACAGGTGCCATCCAGTGGAAGAATCATCCTGACTATCTCATCCTGGCAGTAATCTGTGAAAGGGAACTTCTTTGACTTGGTCCATTACCTCTTTAGCCCTTCAGAAACCCAGATTACATAGGGACGTTTCCCTTGGACTAGCCCTCCTAAATAGAAAGAGCTCCCCATCGAGGTGATAGTGGGTAGGGAAGCTCCTGTTATGCCGGTTTTAAGCCTTGACTCAAGCTATCTAAACCCCTCCTACAAACCGTGCGATAACATTTTGGCGTCGTTGTCGGGGAACACTGAGTCTACCTTCCTCAACGACATATCTTTGGTAAGCCTTGCCTCAGAACTTTCTTGTAAGCTTACCTGGCGACTCCACTACCTTTTCCCCCTGTTCTTTGGTAGTTTCAGGAAAACTATCTGGCGACTCCATTGACTTTTCTTAGTGTGCCACATCACCTTCTGTGATACTTTCAAAATTATGGGATCATGGAATACTGGGAACACATGTATCCAAGTGTTTGTTTCAGAAGTTTTCAAGGATACCCAAATTACTTTGATGACAAATGGTTAGACAACTCTCCAACGTTTTTGGGTCTCCCAGCTCCTCATATAGTAAATTTTCTGGAATATTTGAGCGAGATAGAGTTGGGAGGAGAGGATGCTCTTATAAAGCTGTTTTTGCTCACCCTGCCACCCTACTTACAAAAAAATTTTAAGATTTGTTGCAAGGACAGGGGTATATCATCGTTCATACAACTCATAAATAAGTTTATCGAATTTACTAAACCAGATCTGCAGACGTATGAAGATGTCCTTCAAAACC
>SNQJ01S0182477.1:1072-24703 GCA_010110895.2 Picea sitchensis | reverse complement strand
CTCTTGGATCCATTTCAGTACCAATATTAAATTCCAAAGCTTCCTCGGCTTGCTTGTTAGTTCTTCTTCCTTTGAAAACATCATGTCTATCAAATAGATCTTCCAGAGGAATGCATCCCTTTGGCAAGGTGTTGTTTTGTAGGTTGATGACTTCCAAATCCATAGATTCAGCCAGGAAATTTATTTGTGTACCTGTGAATTCTTTGCTGTTCTCCATGAATCTGAAAATCTGATCATCATCTTCAAAGACTTGCCAATGCTCCAAGTTGTCAGGAATGGAAGGTCTAAAAAGGACTTCCATTTTACATTGATCATGAAGAGGTCCCTCACAGGGTTGCAAAGTGGATGCCGAAACAGCCAAAGCGTCTGCCACATGGTTTTCTTCTCGAGGGATAGCTTCGATTGACATCTTTCTGAAGGTCTTTGAAATAGTTTGAGCCATATCTCGATATTTCTTTAGCTTCTCGTTCTTAGCTGCAAACCTCATTAGAACCTGTGAGACGATGAGGTCTGAATCTCCTTTTACTTTCAAGATAGTGGCCCCTTTGTCAATGGCCAGATTGAGTCCCAGAATAAGGGCCTCATATTCAGCTACAATGTTAGTGCAATTGAATTCCAATCTATAAGAGCGATAGAAAACCTCACCTGAAGGGGCTATCAAAACCACGCCTGCTCTTGCTCCCTGTCCTGAATGTGAACCATCAAATTCTAGTGTCCAGATTCCTTCTGTCTCTTCTATTGTGTCCATATTCAATTTTCCTTCTTGGATGAACCAATCATTTAAACCGCTATTTATGCATAGGAGTTGATCATCTGCTTCATCAGGATATTCTACTGTTGTACCAACAACAGGTTTGCTACGAATGACATAATGTCCTCCTTCAGGATGAGGGGTGACTACTTCAGATTTCTCCCTGTGAATACTTCCACCCAAATGTGCAATAAGTTCATCACAAATGATAATCCCAAACTTATTAATGCCATCAATGACAAACACATTCATCTGGAAAGGGGCATCAGGATAAGAATCAAAAACCACTTCAAGATCTTTAATGGCTCCTTTTACGAAATTATCCTTGGTGTTAGACAACGAGACTTTCAAACCCAATTGTTGCATTACTTCTTTCGTCATTATATTGGCTTTGGCCCCCGGATATAAAATACAATTATGAAGGAGAAGACCATTTACTCGGAGAGTGACGTAAAAGGGTCTGAAATCATGCTTCCTTTGAGTTGGATCTCCTACTTGATTGATAAAAAGAGAAAAGTCTTGTACCTGATTCAGATCCAATTCTTGATATGTTTCACAAACTTCATCTTCCGGTTGAGTCTTCTTTGGAGGAGGTTCCTGAGAAGGAGCATCATCTTGAAGAAGGCTCCACTTCCTCTTGGTATGAGGTAGTTCAACTTGGAGGATGCTCGGTTCTTCTGGTTCTGGCATAGGCTCGTCATCTGGATCCCATGATTCACAATTCATAACAAGTTCTTCAAAGTCAAGCTCTCTTTCAATCTCAAAGGCTAATTCTTGCGCTTCTTCCAAGGTTGTTGGTGATCTGCTCTTGACCTCAAAATGCAAATCTCCTTCCAAGGAAGATAGGTATCGATCAATGATAGCTTGTTCTGTACCAACCTTTGATTGAACCTTCTTGAGGGCTAGATTAAACTATCAGTAAACTCCCTTATATCTTCACCTGGCCCTTTGCATATTTCAGTGTACTGAAGGAAAAATTCATGCAAGTTCTCTTCCACACACCACCTTGCTCTAAAGGCTTTCTGCAATTCTTGAACGTTTTTTATGCTCCTTTTAGGGAGTGTATCAATCCATCCTTTTGCTTTTTCGATAAGAGAGCTTGCAAAGAGCTTCATGAAAACGTCAAGATGACTTTGATCACCCAGATGCCAATCAAATCCATCACAGAATTGGTCCCAATGTGAGTTTCCAGGAGCTTCTTCTCCTGAAAAGAAAGGTAGCCAGGAATGATTTCCTTCAGGCACATCATGTTCTCCTCCTTGGATGTTACTGAAATTAAAGCAGTCATAACTCACTGGGTGAGGCCACTTATGAGGATATGGGTTGACAAGAGGTGGAGGATTTGTTGTAATGGTGGTTATAGTGGTGGTTGTGGTAGCCATAGCAGGACTCGAGTAGATCTTTCCACTACGAGTAATCATGTTGGAAGGAAGCCTCTTCCCAAGAGGTGACTTGATAGCAGGTGAATTAGCAGGAGGCTTCCCTTTGGAAGTCATAGGAGGGTTTTTGTACCTCTTCTTAATTTGTGGAGTCGCCAGATAGTTTCCTTGAAAATACCAAAGAAATAGGGGGAAAGGCTTAGTGGAGTCGCCAGGTAAGCAAGGCTCACCAAAGATATGTCATTGAGGAATGTAGACTCAGTGTTCCCCGGCAACGGCGCCAAAATGTTATCGCACGGTTTGTAGGAAAGGTCCAAAGATCTTGAGTCAGGGCTTGAAACCGGCGTAACAAGAGCTTCCCCACCCACTGTCACCTCGATGGGGAGCTCTTTCTATTTAGGAGGGCAAGTCCAAGGGAGACGTCCCTAAGGCAATCTGGGTTAAAGAAAGGCTAAAGGGTAAAGGCCAAGTCAAAGGCCTGCAGATTACTGCCAAGGAAGAGATAGTCAAAGAGATAAGACCACTGCAAAGCACATTCTAGTTTCTTTTGTTTGCGAGACAAAACAAAGCTAAGTGTGCTTGCGGTGGGTTAGTACTTAGTGAATCAATGACTCTCTTCAAATGAAAATATGAGCAATGATCAAATGCAATTGTTGTGAGAGTCAATGATTGCCCAAACAAAAGAGTAAACAACTTGTCATCATCACTTCTTCAACAAAGCATAAAGGTAATAAGCATTCAATGTTTATTATTAGACCTTGTATCATATCATTAGTACAATAAAACATGTCAAATTGACTCATATACAATATATTATGAGTCACCTATACAGAATGCACTTCTGAGGGTGACGTCAAGCTTTCAATCAATGGAACAATTTGAAACCAAAAGCTAGCGTTTTTACCAAATAAGCTCACAAATACAACTAACAACTCAAAGCCAATCAAGAGAGATGAAAAAAAAGTCACAACGTTTAAGCATAAACAAGATATCTTAGCAATGTGACGTCACCTCTATAAATCTTATTGGTGTTAGGGTTAGCTAGCTTAGGAGTGACGTTTTTACAAAATCAACCAGCAAAAGGAAAATTCAACTCCACGGCTATAAAGAGACAACAAGGCCGCACCTATCTATACAAGCAAAAGTTCATTTAAGGCCATTGTTATCAACTTAGGGTTAGTCTTTAAACTAGCTAGGGTTAGATGCTAGATTAGTGGGGTTGCAAAATTTGAAGTAGTTTGAAGGTTTTGGGTATAACAAGCTCAAGCATTCAAACTAGTGCCAGGGTTAATGGAGTCAAAGGGAGATGTGACTAGTAAGCTTAGGAAGGGGTTCAAACTTAAGGACAAGAGAACTAGGGTTTGATGGTGTTGCCTAAAGCAAGGCCATTACAAACCCTAACCCTAGAAAGACTTCCAGTGTAGCTAAAGCTGGGCCTAGAGCTTTCTCCTCTCCTTAAGACTTTCTTGCTAAAACGGCTAGCAAGCTTCCTTAAATCTATGGCTGAAAAGTGTTGCTAGGAAGGCTTTTCAAAACCCTAGAGTAGCCAACCATGATTTGAATTAATTAGGCCTAGGATGCCTTCTTTCTTCAATTTATGCTCAAACTAGCTCAAGACAAAGAGGCTAGTGTAGCTATGGCTAGGCTAAACCCTCTCAAATCAATGGCTATAAGCTTATGCTATGGGGACATGGAAGCCTCAACCTACTTGTGTGTAGGCTCCCTAGGGTTCAAAGGATCAAGTAAAATGCAACAAGATAACAATAAATGCAGATGTTAAACAACAACCATTCAACCAAGAGTTTTGAATAGAAGAACACTTACAAGATCATGAAGAAAACCAATCCACACCCTAGTTGTAAACCTTCAATAGTGTAAAGCACCCACTTTGCCAAAAAAATAACTCCTCAGGGGACATACACTCAAGAGACAAGAACACAAAGAACAGAGCTAAAAGTGATCTCTCACAAGAGACCAGGTTATGTTATGATTCAAAGAGGGAGAAAGCGTCCTCTATTTATACAATACTTTGTGCTAATTTACAAAATAAGGTCAACGAAATAGCCGACATGGCTAACAGTTCATTATTCAATATTTGTCACTCTTACATGCTAAAATGCAAAAAAATGAGAAAATGAAAGCGTCAAGCCCCCTTTAGGGGAGACGTTGCCCACTTTAGGGCAAAAACATCATCCAATAAGCCATACGTTGGCCCCTCTGAGGCTCCTACAACCTGCTACATGTGCCAAACAAACCTAGCACGCTACCACATGCTCTAGAAGTCATCCAACTAACACTGGTGGCGCCATGGGGATACATATGCGCCACCGGTACGATCCCATAAACCGATCTATGCCAAAGCGCGTCACGATGAGGCGTCCCTCTTCTTCTACATTGCAAGGGGCTCATCACCAACCCACATCCTGTCTACGCCCATACCAAACATTACATCCCGATGGGCTCACCCATTATGGAAGTCGAGCTAATCATCTCCCCATGTACACTTAGATCCTACATTTTTGTCCGTAAACTGTTCACGCACATCAAAGAGACTCGCCCTCAAAGACTCATGGAGTCCCTAGACATCCTTGATATAAATCCCACATTTCGTAATTTAAATTTATGAAATATATACATAACATCCCTAACAAATCTTCTAAAAAGAGCTCAAGACCCTACACAAACCCACTATACAAAGTCAAAGCAACCAAAGGGTGACTATTGGGCTAATACCCACAAGAAATGGAGAGTTTCCATAGGGTTATTCAAACCATGTATAGTGACGTGATGTGGTTTTAGGGATGTCTAGTCATAGTTGGACCTAGAGTGGTGTAGATGCTAATGGAGTGCCTTTGTGGGGGCTGTGCGAGTCATGGATACTGCAATTTTTCCAAGCCCTGTGTACCTTATCTTTCTTTGTTTGCATTTTTTTTCTACAAGCCCAGGCAGAAGGGACAACGCCTTGGCTAGGTGGCCCGGTATGCCCGTTACCCACTAAGTATCTTCCACCCAGTAAGGAGGGTTGGCTCATTGATGAGACCCCCTTCCTTGGCCATGCAATAGGAGTCCCTTTGCCGGGGTTTGGTGACAGGATGGTGGCAATGTCATACCATTAAATACCTATGAACATAATGGGCGGCTCATGATGGGACCTCCATCCTCTTGGTTAGGTCTTGCACTTATTTATTTATCATTTTCTTAGGGTCCCTCGGTTCTTATGAGAGGCTTTTATTGCCTTCTCGGGGATCCCTGGGCCAAGCATCTCTAGGTTTTCATTTTCCTATAGCTTTTATCTTTTACCAAGCTGCTTTTACCTTGGGCCTTTAGCCCCTTCTTCCCTGAACAAGATGTACCCGGATGGTCATCCTAATGGCGGAGACTAGGGGAATGGGATAGTGAGTGGGGTTTTTAAGATGAAAAGGTGATATGGGGGAGGCGGACTGATGGTTCTTCAGAAGCCCCTTTGGTGGCCACAACAAAGAGCCCATGAATACCAACTTGCTAAGCTACCAGTCAATTACCTAGCAGGTGGTCAAGTAGATTAGTGTAAAATCCAAAGCAGATTATCCGAAATGAAGAGATCTAATGCATACATAGAGGGTTATAATGATGAAATATGACACATACAATGATGATACCCAGGACAATTACCTCATGGAGCAAGAGCCCTCTACGATGCAAGCCGGGGCTAGTAGTGATGGAGTACGGATGTGAGGTTTCATGGTGAGAGAGTGGGTCCTCGGGACCAGCCTGCAGTCGCTCCACCGCTCGGTACTCCATGTCTAGGACCATGTGGGCCTCGAGACATGATCTCCTAGTTATCCCCTAGATGTCGGGGATAACAATCCCATGGAGTCAAATCTCTTCCAAAAACGTCCTGATGGGGGCTTCCTTCTTCTTCTCTATGCAATAGCTCATCACAACTCCGTCCTGCCTATGCCATCCCACCAACCATCTGACGGGCTCTTCAATTATGGAGGTCGAGGAGCTAATCCTTATCCCCAATGTGCACCCGATCCTCTAGTACATCCGGAACGGACATGGTCCTGCACATCAGACTCGCCCTCCATGGGCTCATCAGATCCCTAAGACATCATAGCAATGTAATCATATCTCATCATTAAAAATTATCAAACGCCATGAAATCCTAACAAATCATCTAGAGCTCAAAGAGAGACATTACGGACCCACTATATACAAAGATGAGACGGGACAACTCGTTGACACGAAGTGGACTCAGGATGAACTGAGCCTTGTGAGGGGCGAATGGAACGGGGATCATGCGTGTAATCAGATGAGGTTGGTACATGGATGCATTGGGTGCCTTTGTAGAGTAATTTGTACCGTCATGGATGCAATTTTTCCAAACCCTTTATTGCCTTATCTTTCTTTCTTTGCATTTTTGCTACAAGCCTTGAGGAAGAGGACAACGCCTTGGCTTGGTGGCGGTGACATCGTTACCCACTAGGCTATCTTAGCGAGAAATGAGAAGGTAACCGTGATGAGACCCCTTTCCTTTAGCCATGCAACCAAAGGTCAAGCACCACAGTTTGGTGACCCGGATGATGGCGCCAATGTCGCTAAATACCTATGAACATAATGGGCAGGCATGATGAGACCTCCCATACTCTTAGCTAGGAGTCTTTGCATTTTATTTATTTCGATTTTTTTTCTTAGGGTCCCTTGGTTTCTTGTCGAGGGGCTTTTTATTTCCTTCTCAGGGATCTGATGAGAGCATCCTCTAGGTTTTCATTTTCCTGGCTTTTATCTTTTACCAACAACAAATCCATCTGGGCCTTCAGGCCCTTCTTCCCACAAGACAAGATGTACCACGGATATGGTCATCCTAATGGCGGACTAGGGAATGGGATGGATGTGGGATATAAGATGAAAAAGTGATAAGATGGTGGGGAGCGGTGATAGCTTTAAACGCCAACGGTGGCTAACCAAAACCCATGAATGGCAGCTTGCTAAGTTACCCCATCAATCACCCCAATTGGTCAAGTGGATTAGTGTAAGATCCAGGTCATCCAGAAATGAAGGGAACCTAATGCATATATGAGAAGGTTATAATGATCAAATGTAGTACATACCATGATACCTCAGGACCAATTACCTCATGGAGCAAGTCCTTTTGATGCAAGCCAGTGGGGTAGTGATGGAGGTAGTGCTAGCGTAGGGACCCGATCTGAGGAAAGAAGAAGATGGAGCCCTCCGGTCCATTACTCAGAATCGATCACGCTAATGTTCCATGTCTGGGACCATGTGGGCCCACCGAGACATGATCTCCTAGTTATCTAGATATGGGAATGAGGTCAATTTCCCCTCATGGGACAGCCATATTAGTTGGTTGTTATATATCTTTTATGTACAAATTTATGTTACATTTAATTAAGTTTTTCATATATAAATACTAAAATTTCGTTGTTTTTCCTGCAAGGATACATCCGGTCGCCCATTTTGTTTCTCTCAAGCGGTTGGGGGCCATCTAGAGACCTGTTTGAGGAAAAGGGGCATGTTTGAGGCAAAGGGACCAGCAGGACAGTGAAGCAAAAACATCAAATCAGATAAGTAAATCTACCCAACCACTCTTATATTCACCTTATATTCACTTACACTCATTCCAAAATTTTCGCACACATACCCATGTTGGTATGCTTTGTTTGTGTAGATAGTTTGAGTAGTTTACTTATGAATTTATGTTCATAAAATCTGATCTATACTTGCATAGATAATCATCACCATTTATAAATTCCAAACAATAAACTTCCAATCCCCATACAAAAAGTTACTTGGGGATTTCATGCACATAACCCGGCATGGCCAAACCTGAAGAGCCTCAACCCATCCCTTAGGGTTTGAATGGGGTGCAATCGTTACTTAGCGTAATTAGTTAATTTTGTCATCTTTTCATTCTGTATAATTTTTCATTTACTAATCTACAGGTGGCTTGCCCTAAAGGGGAGCCATGCAAAAAATCAACAAACTAAATACACTAAAATCGCAAAACGCGAAAACAATTGGGGGTCCTTTACTTCGATAAAAACACAACTTATACGATTTAGCTACATACATATACATATTATTTGTCAGTGACATATATATCACATACCTATTTACTTGTTTTTTGTATAAAGTTTTAGGTAGATTTCAAATTCATTGACTAGGAGGCATGCTTGTGAAAGAAAGATGTGACCTTGCCACGTGGATGGTATGGTATTTATTTTATGCAATTTCAATTTTATAGGATATTAAGAGTCAAATCCAGGGAGTCTTCCTTCCGGGGATCCCTAGGAAGTTGTCTAGTTAGTATAAATCTAGTGGTCTTTCCTTAGTACCACACGGTTAAGGAGTTGAATAGCTCAATTTGGTTGGAACACTACTCTTCTTCTTAGGTGGCTGGGAAAAACTTTCCCACTTGTGGGGGTCTTGGGCCTCTTCATTTTCATAGGTATCCTTCTTCCATCCAAAGAAGGAACTTTGAATCGAAGCTAGTGGCGAGAAGTGAATAATCCTTAGCTATAGGGCTGCGGGGGCACTCTTCGACTAACCACCAGCATGGTTCCAGGGGCTACTCTTCTTACTCTGTTGGTTGGCACAATTCTGAGGATGTGTGTTTTCCTGATCAGGATAAGCTTCAAAATATTGTGGTGGCCAAGGAATGTGTTAAAAACTAAAAATTCACCAATAATAGCACTAGAAATTCAACCTTTGGAACAGTCCACCTTCACCCACGGAACCAAAATTGAAGTTGTAAATACTATCCCAAACATATCTGTAATAGCTTGTAAAAAATGGTTGTCCATCTCAACCTTTTAAGACTACTGACTTGACAATATTTCAAGATCACTTCTCGGGTCACCCCGAGGGGTATCAAGCCACTATGGGCTTGTTTCCCCATCTTAAAATCTTTGAACAACTTGATGTTCGCAATTTATAGGCATCTAAAAGGACTTGAATGTAGCTTTTAAGATCACATTTCACCCATTTTTTTCACTCTTTCACTTGATACATCCATTGGTTTAATTGTCCAGGAACCCGGTTTACCCGGGGAACCCATTACGGGCTATTTTCCAATGCTTTAAAAGGGGGCCGAAGCAATGGGTTGTTTGCTTCATTTTATTTCTCTGTCCAAAAATCAGCGATCTTATTTTCATCCTATTGTCCATAATTTTCACCCTAGGCTATTTTGGCCATCCAGGAAGATGAGGGAGGACAACACCCAGGGCAGGTGGTCCTGAGAATGACTTCTTGTAATTATTTCACCTCTCCTTTTTCCCCTTCATTACCACCTCAGGAGAAGGACCATCTGAGGTGTGGGTAGTCTTTGCCTCGTGTTGAGCTATCAAAAAAGGTTGTAAGCTGGCTTCATGGTCAGGATGGGTTGAATCATCCCAATGGACATATTTTCTTATAATACCTATGATTCCCCGGTGGAAGGGATTTGAAGAAACCATGTTTTGAGGTTATGGAGGGAAGGGATGATTTAATACAACAAGTTTCTAGGGGGATAGCTATTTTTCCAAATATCGATGGATCTCATCTTTCTGAGGGCACTGGTGAGTGGGATGCTCCTCCCCATAGATGGTGCAAGGGAATCGAGCTTTCCTCTTCTCCTTAATGCCTCCCTCCTGGATAGTTTGGGCAATGGAAGTCCCTTTCTCATCAGGGGAATTTTTATTTTTGTTCCTCCATTTCTTGCCTCTAGGTTGTTGAGTTTTTTGGTTGCATGGAATGCATCGAATTCACCTCGGAGGTTTGAGGAGGGACTACAACATTTTGAGCATTAGTGTCAGCTGCTTACGATTGTGATTGAATGGAAAATTGTCCCATTCGATCAACTATCTAGTTAACAGATGCATGAGAAACATAACCAACCACACCATCGACACGGGGCCCTAGGATAGGTTAATGAGGATCAATTGACAGGTGAAGAGAATTTGGAATAATATCACAGAGAGTACCTAAATCAAAACCATATGTTGGGTATGCAAGATGGTTTTCTCTTCGATGGCCACCCTGGCCATAGCTACATCCTCGAAAATGGGTGGTAAGAGGGACTTAATGAATACTCTGTTGTTAGAATATTGTCTAGAATATGAGTTTTAATCATCCTACACCTCCTTTGCCACTTATGTATATGATAAAAAATGTGAGTGTAAGAATATTGTTTAAATGAACTTAAAATGTTCGTTCGTGTCTCATATCGTTTTGGTAGTTGGTAATGTGTTAAAAATGTCATTGCTATGTCATTGAAGCTTCTAAAATAAATTCCTTTCAGTTCAATATACCATGGAAATGGCTCTAGTTAGGGATCTCTAGAAAATACACAATCTCATACTATCATCCATTAAAGAATTGGAGCACCACAAATGGTATTTCATGATGTGTGTGGAGGGGTCTTCTCATGTCATACCATCAAACTTTAGAATGTATGATGGGATTTTTTATGGAATTATGGGCCATGAGAGATCGTGGGAAATAGGGTCATTCATCAACCATGACAAATCAGGTAAGTCAAGTCTTGTAAGAAATGAAAATGGTGTGAATGGAGACTAGGAGGGAGGTGAATTATCTGTTTTCCTAGATGGACCTTTTGGTCCCCCTACATTCATACTACAAGAATGCTATTGAGGTGTTCCCGAAGTGTGAGTGCCCCCAAGGATGGTGGCATTGGCAGGAGCATGACTACTTCCACCACAAAAAAATATCCTAGGGAGAAAATTGGACCCTCTAGGAAAAGGGTTCCTAGTGCTATTCATAGGGAAGAAACCCCCATGACGAGATGTATGGACAAAGATAAAACTCCAATTTACCCTGAGGGATGTGCCCCCAGTGAAAGGTGTACTGACCCATGGAAAAGTAAATCCTCCATAAGTACTGCTACCCCTAGTTTGACTAGGGACAACCCAAAAACCACTAGGCATACTCCATCCAAAGGTGTAGCTTCCTTTGATAGCAGGCTGCTCATTGGATTGGTGGAAGTGGAAGGAGATCCACTTCCCATGATGAAATAAAGGCTCTCCCCAGCAAATGAATTTGGAGTGGGAGCGGAAAGTAGATGAGATGGGCATGTGCACACTAGGTATACTAATGGATAGAGTTGAAGATACAGGTGATGTCCCCCAAATGGAGGAACCAAAAAATACTAGAAAGTGAAGGTCCAATGGGGCTAAGGGGTGGTAAAAGGAGGACATGACTGGGATGACCCCATATGATTTTCCCCCAATCCCCTTTGAGGATGGAATTACGAGCTCAACTGCACTAGACGAAGCACTAGGCCTAGACATGGTAGGAGGATGGTTGAATAACAAAAAGGCTCAATGAAAAGTTCTTGTACTTGGACTAATATAGGGGTGTTAGGTTCAATTAAAGGAGGATTTAATTTGGTTGGAAGACATTCGTCAACCACTTCTACCTCAACCAATCCATCTTCATCAAACCAAAAATATGAACCTTCAAAGTCTTCATCAGATATGGAATTGCTTGACGGTTTCACCTATGTAATAGAAGTCTAGTCCTCATAATGGGAGGGACTAGCCTTGATGTGTTATGCAGTGAAAATATATATAACTAAAAACAAAATTAATGAACTTACATAGCCGACCTATACTCACACTCAAATATAACACCCCTAATCAAATCTAGCAGGCAGCAAACGACTAGTTGGCTGGGGCCTTCCGAAAACCAACCTCATGGGGAGATGAAGTCCCCACCAGATTAACTAGCAAAGGTGTGAGGAGAAATTACAATGAACAATGAGAAACATCCACGTAGAGTGCGAGGTACACTTTATTAGAAGGTGGGCACCCTATGGGGAATTAGGTTGATGAACGAAACTTATCTGTAGTAGGTGCACTACATATGAATGTGTCCCCTGCCCAGGTCACCTATGTGGATCCCTAGGAAACTCCACTAAGTTTACCACCTAACAATCAATGGTCGGGTGAACAATCATAAGTTGAATTTCACGTAAGGGAAGTGTATCTAATCTCGAAGCTCTGAAGGTGAGACACCAACAAAACCCCCATATGTGTAATGATCCAGGGGTGATCACAGAAAACACAAACACCAAAATGAGTAGAGAGGGGTAATCTCCCTACATTCCCCGATGTGAATTGTGCTTGAATCCTGTGTTAGAGGAGCTTCATGACACACCAATTGCAAGAATGGATTTTCACATTCTTTAATGAATCCTGGGTTGAATTTTGTGGCCTTGGAGGGTTTACTCCTCCAAATCCTATTCCAAGGCTCTAAACCTATCTAATGTTGGTTTGCTATCAAATAAAGCGACTAATAAATTTTAAATTGAGTATTTTATCAGTTGTTTCTTAGGTCCGGGTAATGGATGAAACTTTGTATGATGTGAGGACTCTTGATCCAACCAAACAATGCAAATATGCAAGTGCAAAATCTTTCAATTTGATGAAAGCTAGCTATGGGAGGGATATAGATTTTTCCTTTTCATGCAAGTGAAAAAATATTTCAATTTGATGAAAGATAGCTATGGGAGGGATAAGGGAACATGGCAATAATCAAAGAAACCCCAAACAAATCAATCCAGCCAATCCAAAGAAATAAAATGTCCAAGACCACAAAATGCTTGTATCACACCCACAAGACTAATGCTTCAAAGAGGGACTAAGCATGAGAATCATTTTGAATTTTTTTTATTTTATTTTATTTTTCCATTTGAAATATGAGCGTATTGACACAACAAGAAGAGACTAGTACTGAGACGTGAAACCCCATCAAAACAACAAGCAAAATCTTGTGGGATACAAGCTCGAGAACTGAAACTGTATCAAGCTTGTGTCCAATGTCCTACTGTGATCACACTTCAAATCTTTTCCTTAGGAGGATATCTAGTGCTACACAATTAAAATTAGAGTATTACATGCAATCCAATGGAATGGCTAGTCCTCATGAGATCCATGAGATTCAGAGTTCAACTTATGAGATATGAGATCTGAAAATTGAAAGTTTTGAAAACAAAAGGAGACTTTCCAAACAAATAAAAACCTATCACACCAAGCTACTAGACAACAACTTTGAAAATGATCAATGTGACAAGTCAATTATTGTAGCAAGGGTACCAAGATAGTACATATAGGAAATTGAAAAACTCTTCACACTCATAGAAGGTTTCAATCTAGACATACGTTGGCTTAGCACTACAAAAATGCAAATCTGAGAGGTCCTCGCGGGACACAGGAAACAGAATCAGCGAGGGTGAGGGTCCCTAGGTGGGACAATAGTCTTACCAACCTGAAAGGAATATCAAATTATTTTATTCTTTAGAGGGAATGAAATGTTCCATACCTCCATATATGAACCATATCTTTCAAATCTATAGGATCTGAGCCCTCAGACCCTTGATGGAAGACAACATGAATCACACCTTATAACATAGACGAAGCAAAGAAAAGAGATTCAAATAGAATAGAGTCCTCGGTGGAATTATGATATATTATGGGAAAAATGCTCACATGGATCTCATTGAATGGATTAGTAATATCTCCCTAGGATAAGCCTAGATATCCCAGACAGGGGGTATACTTCTAAGGGGTTTCCTAGATCTAGATTCAAAGATATATATTCCTTGCAATCCTATAGAAACCAGAAGATCTGCATACCTTTCAAAAGGTGGTCCTTCATATATCCTAGCTATTGCATTCCTAGAGTTCCATATCCAAGATTGACAAACTGCTCCTTGTATACAAAAGACACACAGGAACCTCTCTACTTTCCAATTTAGGATTAGGATCCTGGATCTAATCAGATTTCAGTCAGATCTATAACAGTATGAATCAAATCCAACATTTGTTATTAAACTACAAACAATTATAGGAGAAAACCACAAGATCTATTAATGCAAATAGAAAATTACATCATAATTGCATACCTTGATTGATGATGTAGGATCCTTCAATATCCTTGCTCCTTTCTCTTCCTTACAACTCCTTGGTCATTACTGGGATCAATGACTTGGATGAATGGTATGGTTTGGTAGCATAACCTTGCTATTGAATTCTTCCCTCCTTTTCCCAGGCTTTCCTTTGTTATATAGCTCTTGGAGAGGCTTGGGAGAGGCTTCTAGATCTTCTAGGGCCACTAGGAAACTTGAATGATGTGAGTTTCCAGGTCATAGCCACTAAGATCTAGCTCATATCTCATATCTCACCTCGTAACTCCCCAATTCTATTAACTTGACAGTTCCTTGCTTGTTGCACAACTAGTGTCATGTGAGTCACTCGCTTGTTATGCGCTGGGTGTCCTGCAAGGATGCCTAAAATTGGTTTAAAATGGCTCCAAAAGATGTGAAACCCTAGGCAAAGGATGCATTAGGACCTTAATCTTCTGATGACATCCTCTTTGGCGTAATGGGGTGGAAATTAAGGCTATAACAATAATTAGAGCTTACTTTGACGTAAGATCAACCTATATTTACATATTTTTTATTTTCCCATCCTTTTTCTTCTATGAAATTACAAGTTGTTTCAATTTGTGATTTATGTTTTAGTTCTTCTTTTAATATTGGTAGAAATTCCTTGTATTTATTCTCTTTTATACCAAAGATTATGAGGTTCATGGCTGTTTTATTATTCTCGTGATCTAAACCTATGAGCTTATTCATTTCCTCTTTGATGGGTTTAATATCCAATTTACTTTCCAAACTATTTGGGGCCAAATTGTTGGTTAGATTTTCTTCTAGTTGTTTAATATTGTCCCTTAGATTACTATTTTCCTTGACCCTCTCCTTCTTGGGTTGATTGTTTCCTTTTTTGGCTTTCTTTTTCCATTTTTTGTAATCTAACCTCCATTTTCTACAACTGAGTCTTCTATGGCTATAAACTTATTATCAAGCATTACCTTTAACTTTGTTTGAATTTTATCCTCTCTCTCTTCTCTTCATTTTTGTAATGATTCTATATGTTCATAAAGTCTCTAGGGTTATCTCTCTCTTCTCTTCATTTTTGTAATGATTCTATATGTTCATAAAAATTATCTAGGGTTACTTTGTTAGGTCTCCCCTTGAGAGGTTTTGGTATATGCGGTGAATTGTCCATATGAAAAATAAAGGAAATAAAGAAGAATTTTAGAAGGAAACCGTGCACCTAAGTTATGACATATTCTAAATGGATTCATAAATAATTAGAATGGAGCTCAAATACACTTCATCATAGCCTACATATAATTCACCATAGACCTACTCAAAAACAAATCACACATACCAACTTTAGCATACATCGCCATATGTAAGATCCACAAGTGGATCTACGTGGAATTTTTCAGTTTTTAATGTTTTTGGTTGAAGGGTTTTGACAAACAATTCACATTGTAGCTTGTTAATCTTGTATTTGGAATTTATTTTTTAGTTTGGTTACACAAAGATTTTGAAATCATAATTGAACTTTAAACAACAATGAGATACATAGAAACAACAACAAGAATATCCACAAAACTCATATTTGTATTTTATTTAATATATAAGTTGACCTCAGTACAAGAGAAGAGAAGATATGGAAATAGATATAGAAGGATGGAAGTTGTGGCTGATAGCACATCCAAGATACAATATAAGAGAGAGATATTTTCTTTCATGAGCCTCCAATAGTTGCATGCAAAGAATTGCAAGATTAATCTCTTTCCCTTCCTCCAAAATGGTGAATCTCCTACCTGAGTTGCACCCTCACTGGATGTAACATACCCTAGCAATTCTCATGGCCTATATAAGCCCCCCAAAATTCATGAAATAGTTGTAAACCGGTAGAGAATATTATGGCTATCTTATGTGATGAGTTTCCCTTGTTGTAGATGAGAAAACTAACCACAATCACTGAATCTCTCCACCCAAGTGTGCCCTCCTTCAGGAAATTCTCCCAGCTTTGAAATAAATAGTTATGAAGACTTAAAACCCCCAAGAGTACCAAGGAAGGTCACTTTAGTGATGGAAAATGTACCCGAGTGAATATATCTTCCGTTTCCAACCTTGAGATGCCAATTCGAACTCCCCAAGGTTGAACAATGCGCCCTTCCTACAAAAAACCCTCCAAAGGTGTGCCCTTCCCACAAGCAATTCTGAATCTATGTGATGCATGACCTGTTCACCTTCCCAATAAGCATCCTCAATTGGTAGATTCTTCCATTTAATCAGATATTCAATATTCTTGTTTCTCATCCTTTTCTCCTGGACCTCCAATACATATTTAGGAATTAAAATCAACTGGCCCTCCTCATCAAGTGGTGGAAGCTCTTCTATGACTATCATCTATTGACCCAATTCCTTCTTCAAGCATGACACATGGAACACATTATGGATTTTGTTGCCTAGTGGAAATTCAATCTCATATGCTACCTCTCCAACTCTTCTATTCACCCTGTATGGACCATAGAATCGAGGCTTGAGTTTTTCCATGACATTTCTCTTTATGGATGTCTAGCGATATGGTTGTAACCTAGAATAGATTAAGTCTCCCAGTACAAAACTACGGTCCATCCTATTTTTGTCTGCATAGAGATTTCGTTGGTTTTTATCCCTTTGCAAATGATCCTTTAGCTCCCTAAGAATTTATTGACTTTCTTGGACCCAGTCCTTAGCCATAGGAGCCCTGCTGTCCCCAAGAACAACTTCCATGAAGGTGAGTGAATCATAGCCATATAATGCCCTAAAAGGTGTCATGCCAATGGACTTGTGATGGGTAGTGTTATAATAATAATCACCTAAATGAAACCATTTGACCCATTCTCTCTCACGTCCTAGCACATAATTCCTGAGGTATCCTTCTACCCATTTATTGACTATTTCTTTTTGTCCATCAGTTTGAGGGTGGTAGCTCATGTTAGGAGTTAATTCAGTGCCAACTAGTCTGAATAACTCCTGCCAGAAAGTGCTCATGAACCCGTTGTCTCTGTCGCTCACAATATTCTTGGGAAACCCAAGTAACCTGAAAACTTCTTTGAAGAACAATTATTCTACCTAATATGCACTATACTCCATGGATATGGAAAAAAAATGCACGAACTTTGTTTTAATTTTGTCTTCTCTCTCTTCTCTTCATTTTTATAATGATTCTATATATTCATAAAAAGTATCTAGGGTTACTTTGTTAGGCCTCCCCTTGAGAGCTTTTGGTATATTCATTGAATTGTCCATATGAAAAATAAAGGAAATAAAGAAGGAGTTTAGAAGGAACTTGTGCACCTAAATTATGACAGATTCTAAATGGATTCATAAACAATTAAAATGGAGCTAAAATACACTTCATCATAGCCTAAGTATAATTCACCATAGAACTACCCAAAAATAAATCACCACATACCAACTTTAGCATACTTCACCATATGTAACATCCCCAAGTGGATCTATGTGGAATGTTTCAGTTTTTAATGTTTCTGGTTGAAGGGTTTTGACAAACAATTCACATTGTAGCTTGTTGAGCTTGTATTTGGGGTTTATTGTTTAGTTTGGTTGCACAAATATTTTTCAATGATAATTGAACTTTAAACAAAAATGAGATACATAGAAACAACATCAAGAATAGCCACAAAATCATATCTGTATTTTATTTAATATATAAGATAACCTCAGCACAAGAGAAGAGCAGATATAGAAGGATGGAAGTTGTGGCTGATAACACCTCCAAGATGCAATATAAGAGAGAGATATGGTATTTACTGAGCCTCCAATAGTTGCATGAAAAGAATTGCAAGATTAATCTCTTTCCCTTCCTCCAAAATGATGAATCTCCTAGCTGAGTTGCGCCCTCATTGGCTATAGCGCACTCTAGAAATTCACATGGCCTAGATCAGGCCCCCAAACTTCATGAAATAGTTGTAAACCTGTAGAGAAGATTGATGGATAGTTCATGTGAGGAGTTTCCCTTATTGTAGATGACAAAAATGACCACAAATCATTGAATCTCTCCACCCAAGTGCACCCTCCTTCAGGAAATTCGCCCAACTTTGAAAATAAATAATTATGAAGATCGAAAACCCCCAAGAGTACTAAGTAAGGTCACTATAGTGATGGAAAATGTTCCCATGTGAAGATATCTTATAGATCCAACCTCCAAATGCCAAATCTAACTCCCCAAGGATGAACAGTGTGCCCTTCCTATAGCAAACCCTCCAAGGGTGCGACCTTCTTCACAATTGATAATTGATAATGATATGATTTGAATAGAATGGTGAGGGTGGAATATTTACCACCTTGGCCAAGCTTGGTCAGGAAAGGAGGGATATTTAACCTCCATGTTGATCTCTAAGGTTTTTCTAGTCAAAACCCTCAAAACAATCAAGTTTCCAGAGCTCAAATTACAAATAGAAAAATGATCAAGAATGAGGAGTGAAGTTCCCTCATCTTCTTTTTATACTCCAACATTCTAATTCTCACTTAAATTATTAATTGGTTTTATAAATTCTTTTTCTTCACTTAACTCATATTATCCAATTAACTTATATTTCTTTATTAGATAATATCACTTTATTAATTTGACTTTAGCCTCCTCGATAACAATTTGGCCACTTAGTCTCCTTTTTGGTGAGATTATAGCCTAGAGGGAACAACTAGGCTATTAATTCATCCAATCCCTTGGTCATATGGAAGGGTATATTATAGTATCCCCTGCCTGAAATTGCTTTCCCACAAGAAATTTTGAATCTATGTGTTGCATGATTTGTTCAGCTTCCCAAGAAGAATCCTCAATTGATAGATTCTACCATTTAATTAGATACTCCTTGATATTTGTGTTTCTCATCCTTTTATCTCAGACCTCCAATACATCTTTAGGAATTAAAATCAACTAGACCTCCTCATCAAGTGGTGGAAGCTCTTTTATGATTGTCATCTAGTGATCCAATGTCTTCTTCAAGCATGACATGTAGAACATATTGTGGATTTTACTCCCTAGTGGAAATTCAAGCTCATATGCTACTTATCCAACTCTTATATTCACCCTGTATGGACTATAGAATCAAGGCTTGAGTTTTTCCATGCCATTTGTGTTGATGGATGTTTGGCAATATGGTTGTAACCTCAAATAGACTAAGTCTCCCACCTCAAAACTACGCTCCATCCTATTCTTTTCTGCATAAAGATTTTGTTAGTTTTGAGCCCTCTGCAAATGATCCTTAAGCTCCCTAATAATTTCTTGACTTTGTTGGAACCAACCCTTAGCCATAGGAGCCTTGTTGTCCCCAATCACAACTTCCATGAAGGTGAGTGAATCATAGCCATATAATGCCCCGAAAGGTGTCATGCCAATGGACCTATGATTGGTAGTATTATAACAATACTCCCCTAAATGCAACCATTTGACACATGTTCTTTATTGTCTTKCCACATAATTCCYGAGGTATCCTTCTACCCATTTATTGASTATTTTTTTTTCCATTAGTCTAAGGGTGGTATCTYGTGCTAGGATTTAATTYGGTGCCAACTAGTCTGAATAACTCCTGCTAGAAAGTGCTCATGAACATKTTTTCCCTGTCACTCACAATATTCTTGGGAAACCCATGTAACCTAAAAACTTCTTTGAAGAACATTTCTGCTACYTGAGATGCACTGTACTCCATGGATATGGAAAAAATGTACAAACTTGGTCAAGCAATATACCACTACAAAAATTTCATCCTTTCCCTGTGCCTTAGGAAACCCTATGATGAAATCCATAGATATACTCTCCTATTTATGTGTTGGAATAGGAAGTGGATGCAACAATTCTGCTAGATGGTTATGCTCAACCTTGTTTTGCTGACAATTTGTGAATTCTTTAACATAGCGCATAACATCTTCCTTGAGGCCCTTCCATGCAAACCTCTCTCTAATATTCGTGTAAGTTTTGAGGAACCCTTGGTGCCATGTTAGTGGTGAATCATGGAATGACCTTAGAACCCTCTCCCTGAATTTGGATTCTGGCACCACATAAATCCTTCCCTTTTATTAGATAAGGTCATCCAAAATCCTAAACCATTCATCCTGAATTTTCCCATCCATTAGGTCACATGCAAATTTGTTTTTAGAGCTCCACTAACAGATACGATTTCCACTCAACCAAAATTTCTGACATGGTGTAAGATGAAGGCCTCCTAGACAAGGCATCTACTACAACATTATTCTTCCCTTTGAAAAACTCTATGTCAAAATAATAAGCTTGGATTTTTCTTACCCATTTATGTTTCCTTTCATTGAGGTCTTTTTTCTCCAAAATGTATTTGAGGTTGTTGTGATCTGTTTTGACTATAAACTTGGCTCCCACCAAGTATTTTTTGAACTTATCTAGCACATGTGTTGGCACAAGGGCAGACCCAAGGTTCACTCCAAGAGTGAACCAACAAGCCTTAGCTACTGGCCCTTTTAGCAACACATGCGAAGTAGATGAAATGTCATCCGAAGCAGCTATGAGGGGGTTGCAGGACAGAAATGTCTACAACCAGGGGAATATCAAGTGGATCTAGTACAACAACAACTCACTATGCATCTAACACTTATCGAGCTAGATCTATTCTGCACAGTTATAGATTTGATCTAACATAGTAATGAAAATTACAATATAACAACGACAGAGGTCAAAGTATCCATCACACACACAACACAAGATATACATGGTTCACCCTCTCTCTAGGGATATGTCCATAGAACCGTGCTTATGATTTATTAAGGTAAAGCATACAGTTCTTGTCTACGCTCTCAGCTAGCATATCTTCTTTCTCCTCTCTCTTTATCTCCGCCTCCTATGCACCCAACTGCAGGATTTGACCTTCGCACACAACTGAAGATATTACAATACCAGAAGTATCTCTCTCTCAACACTTCTCTCTCACAATATAACAATCTCTCACAACAAAAATAGAGCTAGATCTACAAAAATATCATACCAATCCGACCTAGGTCCTCTTGACCTTTATTTATACATTACAATACCTCACCAGCAGCCTTAGGCCGAAAACTAAGTGCCAAAACCCTAGATACCAAAACCCTAGGTGTCTAAAACCATAGGTCAACTTGACCCTCTTTTTTCGAGCTTCGCCAGCCTGTCTTTCCTTCCTTCTCGTGCGGTGCTCCAAAGCATCCAATGATGCATTTTTTTTCTTGCTGAGTTGTCCTTGATCCATCTTCCTTGTCGATTTATCATCCTGTATCTCCTCATCCAACGACTTGCTTTTCCACACTTCGCTCCATCTTTCCTGCTCTTTTGCTCACTTCAATCTAGCGACTGTCATTGTGTCTCCCACAAAGCTCCCTTTTTACCTTTTATTCTTTGTTCTCCATTTCCTTCCATAACTAAGGGCCAACATGCCCCCAACACTCACCTGTGACTCATCCCGAGGCACTTCAGATCTGATTTCATTGTTTTTCTTCATCCTTAGATTGCACAGTGCAACCTTTGCTTTCTGCTCTATGCCTCCATCCCATCCTTGTGGAAACTGTCTTTTCTGTGTGTAGTACTTAGTTTCAACTGCACTTGGTACCTGGACCCTTTTTCTCATGCTTTTACTGAGAGGTGCAAGGTAGCTAGTTGTCATAGTAAAACTTTAGTCAATTCCCATTCACCAATCCTTCCTTCCATTCTCCATGCAGTGTCTTCAGCTATGCAGCTCCTCCTTCAGTAACATAGGCGATCTCATATGGTCTGAGCCAATGTGTTTTGAACTTCCCAGGGTGTTTCAAGAATTTACTGTCATATACCAGTACTAAATCACCTTGTTTGAATGCCTTCTTCTTGATGTTCCTGTCATGATAAGCCTTCTCTTGTTTCTTCTAAACCTACTAGTGGAATCTTGCAATGAATCTATCTTCTTTCAGTTCAACCAACTGTGCAAGCCTCTCGTGGACAACGCCAGTATCATCCATGTATGTAAATGCAACAATCCTTAAGCTTAGTACCAAGTATTCCCTCGGGACAACAACTTTGAGACCATAAGCCAACTTGAAAGGGGTATGCATTGTTAATTTATTGCAAGTGGTTCGATAGGCCCATAGTACTGTAGGTATTCTTAAATCCTAGTCATCCCTATTAACACTAAAAATCTTCATTAATGTTGTCTCCAAGATTTTGTTGAATGCTTCAACTATCCCATTTTCTTGTGGATGGTACAGTGTACTCTTCTGATGGTGGACTGCAAATTCTTCAGTCAGGGCTTCAACTATCTTATTGATGAAATGTGTGCCTTGATCACTCATAAGGATCTTGGGGCATCCAAACCTGGTTATTATGTCATCAAATATAAATCATGCAACTATAGTTGCACTACAGTCCTTGACTAATTTGACTTCATCCCATCTGGTTAAGTATTCTATCATAGTAATAATGTGCCTTGCTCCTGTGCGCTTTCCTGGTGGGTTTATAGGTCCCACGAAGTCAATGGCCCACTTTTCAAATTCTTGTAGGGTCATCTGCGGTGCTAATGGGATTTCATCTCTTCGTGATGGTTTTCAAACTCTCTGGCATACATCATAGGCTCTGGCATAATCTTTAGCATCTCTGTGTGAGGTAGGCCACAAAAGGCCAGCTCACAGAACCTTCTGCGCAGTTGCTTTCCCTACATGACATCCTTCTGCGATGCCCTCATGAGATGCTTCGAGGATCAATGGTTGCTTTGTCTCCATAACACATCTCCTTAGTATCTCATTAGGTCCCATCTTGTATAGCTGACCAACTATCAGTGAAAATTCTGCAACGCGCACCACTAGTTGTTTCTTCTGGGGAATTGTGTACTTACTAGGTGCCATTCCTATTGAAAGGAACTAGGCTATGTCTGTGAAGTGATCATCAATATTTCTAATGGTGAGAAACTATGCATCCGACAGTGTATCCTCCAAACTGGTCGGTTCTTCTCCATGTTCCAACCTTGACAAGTGGTCAGGGCCCTTGATCATTCTTCCTGGCTTAACGATGATCTCAAAATTGTATTCTTGAAACAACAGGAGCCATCTGCATATCGCCCCCCCAACACTAGCTTGTTGACTAGTTACTTCAGTGTAGAGTGATCTGTGAACATTTTAAAGTGTCCTCCCAACAAGTAGTGGTAGAATTTTTGCAGTGCATACACCATGGCTAATCCTTCTCTCTTTGTAGTGGTGTAGTTAATCTCAACTATAGATAGCTTCCTGCTAGCAAAAGCTAATGGGTGGTCGATATCCCCTTCTCTAGGTTGTGCCAGTACTTCTCCTAATGCAGTAGAAGATGCATCGACATGCACATGAAATTCTTTGCTCCAATCTGAGAAAACTAGAATGGGCGCAGTGACCATCTTTTGTTTCAGCGTGTCGAAGCTCTTCTGGCATTTGTCTGTGCAACCAAACTAACAGTCTTTCTTCAACAGTTTCTCCATCGATTTTTTAATCTGAGCATAGCCTTTAATGAATTTCCTGTAATAATCAGTATGTCCTAGCGTAGTGCACAGTTGTTTGACTGAAGTAGGAGGTGGAAAATCAACTATAATTGCAATTTTAGATGGATCAACTAGCAATCCCTGCTTGCATACAATATGGCCTAA
>SNQJ01S0182475.1:1826-16166 GCA_010110895.2 Picea sitchensis | reverse complement strand
GACTATCCTTACACCTAGTTACAAGAAGACTATGATTTCTTAGCAAACTACTCAAATCTTCTTTGAGCGTGTTTGGAAGAACTATGGTATGCCAACTTCAATCATCACCAATCATGACTTGATATTTGTTATCATCTTTTGGAAAACACTCTAGTAGAAAATTGACACACGACTATTTATGTCGACAACATTCCATCCTAAAAAATATGGATAAACTGAAGTTGTAAATCACATGGTGGTATAATTTCTTCATATGCACAATGGAAATAATCACAGAACATGGGATGATATTTTTCCATATATCCAACATAGTTATGAATGATCTCAACACAGTTCAATTGACAAGAGTCCATTTGAAGACTATTATTGATTTTATCCCTTAGAACTTATTGAATTATTCAATCAACTGACTATTTATTTTGACATTGACCATGAACAAAATGAAATCAACAAGGCACTCAATTTAAAACATAAGGTCTATGAGATTCAAAAGCAAGAAAAATATATGTTGCATCGAGGTAGTGAAAAATCTAAAGCTTGACATGACAAGAATCATATTCCTCATTCATTCCAAATTGGGAATCAAGCTAGTTACATATGAAGAAAGAAAGGTTCAGTGGCCCATATAGGAAGATTAATCCTTTGTGATATGGTCCTTATACCATGCTTGAGAAAATTGGGGAAAATGCCCTTAATCTTATCATTTTTCCATACCTAAGTTTACATCCAATATTCAATATGGATTTTCTTTGACCCTATTTTCCACCCTTGCTAGAAAGATTAAGTTATAGCCTAAAGATCCAGAAGAAATCCACCTAGATGTTCAGTAGACACTTGCAATTGACACCATTTTTGGACAGTAAGCATGCCATACAAGGATGTTAACAATTCCCTTATTTCAAGTGGGTAAATAAGGAAAAATACCATCACAAGGAAAGTAGTACAATACCATTGAGTTGGCTCAAAATTTTCCTCATATACATAAGTTGTCAATGGTCCCCCTCATCTACATAACTGAGCAATGGTGACCATTTCCAACTAAGGGGGAATGCTTGATCCATTCAAATACTTGATTGAAATCCATCGATTATCACCTACTCTCAATCAATTGTTTGGCTGAAACTTATAATTGAATCCCCGCAGTCGATCCTTGAATCAGTTGAATCGCACATTCCTTGACAGAGTCAACTTATGCATCCTTCAATGAGTATTTTCGATTATCCTACATGTCTAATGTTAAGGATGACTCAACACATGTTATACAACATCATATCCCCAAGGGTTAGTTGAAGTGGTTCTGAGCCAGACATGAAGTTATCCCCATTGGAGGATGTCATAGGTTCGAATATCTTGTTCCCCCTTGGGGTTAGGCCCCGTAATCAGGGTCGACGATTTACCCCATTTACCATCCACAAAGTGGGGAAGTACTTGGGGTTTCCTGCAAGGTATTCCATTGGAACACATGTCATACAACATCATGAGTAGTCAATAAAGACCGGACAAGCACCATTGGCCTAGCATCGTATGTATCTTCATCTTCTTATTCTTATCAATAGCTAGAAAGAAGTAGTTAGGCCTTCTAATCATCTACATCATTATCTTGTAAATAAAATGTAGTGGCTAAGACACCCAAGAATTCATCAAGAATGTATGAATGTATCTAAGCATGGGTATGATTCGAAAATGATCTTAAAAAGACTTGGTTGAGTTTTAAGCATGTGGTAAATTACCACTTAGGAATTAAGAAAAGAAGAAGATCTTAATGAAAGAATATTGAAACCATCATAAAGAATGCATATCATAAAGTAAACATAAGGAACATCAAACCATAACAGAAATATTGTTAACGAAGTTCAGAAAGGTTGCCTACATCTTCGGGCCTTTGTCTTAGTGGGGGAGGCTTTATTATTAATCTTCAATGCTGCAAAATTACATCAGAAGTATCTCAAAAGGATTACAAACTATTCTGGATGTGTTCTTCTCAACCTCAAGAATCCTACACAACTAACTACTGGAATACTGAGAGGGGCAGTTGAATCAATATTACCCTTTTTCAATAATTAGCATTTACATTTTATATTTTATTGATTATCACAATGAATCAATAATGAATTGTATGCAAAATCAATTATATAAATATATCTAACAACAATTACAAGTTTTATAAAGAATAGTGAAGGACACCAATCCTCTTTAGAGCACCAACTCTAGGAGGCACCAATCCCCTTCTTCAAGGCACCAACCCTAGGAAGCACCAACTCCCTCGTCTTTAGGGCACCAACCCTAGGAAGCTCCAACTCCCTTGTATTTAGGGAACCAACCCTAGGAAGCTCCAACTCCCTTATGTTTTACAATTTTCTTAGTAAGGATATAAATCCTTCCATGTTCCTCCCTTCCACCCTCACTGCACAAGTATCTTCAGCTTTCCTTCTTGGAATTTTCTTCAAATTTTGATCTTCTGATCTGGACTGCAGAGACACCATCTTCTCAACACTCTTCCTTGTTTATATAATCTTCAAAATGGTGTGAGATTTATACACTGTTTCCTTTCGTTTGGACCATCACACCTCTTCAATTAACTTAACCATAATCTCGGTTATTTATTCAAACCCTACCGTGAAGGATTTTCACTAATTGTTCATAGATATGGATCAATTTCATCCTTCAACTTGATCTCGAATCTCTGCAATTATTGAGAAAATCGAGTTCTGCAGAGGCGCTTACTTCAAACCATTACATGTGACCAATAAAACAAAACCACAAGCTTATCAACATTAGTGACGTATTACCTTTTACCTCTATGTATCTTATTCCATATGAGCAACGGTAGTGATCAAACCCTAGGAAAAACAATTGCTTGAGTGCTTATCAGAATCAATGGTCACAATTTTAATCTCCCAATGAGATGGACGACTGTCGAGACTTTGGGACTTCGAGATTTCAAATTTTTGAATTTTTGAATCAGATAAGACGGTTCACTTCTATTTCACTGAATCAGATCAATGGTCATGTTGGATCCTTACACTTATCCTTTCATTGCTTAATATGACGGTTGGGACTTAATCAAGCATTGAGATGGATGGCCACCATTTACTCAGGGACTTCTGCTATTCTAATTACACTATCCTTCCACTGTAATATGATCAATGGTTCAGAATACACCAGGAGTGATCTTTAGATCAGATGACTCATGTCCACTTCGAGACTTAGGGAATCTGCTGGTGGTGAAACTCCCGGACTGACGTAACTTTCTTACGTCACTTGATTATATGACACGAGATGAGTGTCTGCCACATGTCACTCAGATTCGTGATTTGCACTTACCTAAAATGTCGATTTCAACTTGACAATTATCATTATCTGACTGTTCCACATGTCATTGCTGACGTGGTCTGTTGACATAGATCTCCTGATGTGACACATATTCATCTCCTTTATCTAATGGTCAGAATAGTATCTAAAGGGTATCTCAGATCGACAACTGAGAGTGACTTTGTAATTTTGGACTTCGGGACTTTGGGTATTTCGATATATTGACTTTGTTAGTGTCAGAAGTCACTCATGAATTGCTTGCAGGAGCAAAGCCCAATTCCCATTAGTTTTATGTCACGATTTGTTTAATGGGGTGATCAGATGGGTGAAGACTCAAGAAGATATAGCTTTGACTCAGGAAACTGGACCTGGTATGTAGAAAGCAAGGGAGGTCTTGATCCAAATTCTGTCAGTAAATGATTAAAGGGTGGTAGAAGGAATACTTGTGATAAGGGAAAGCAATACTGCCTTGGGCAAAAGGCCTTCGGAAGCTTGAGGACAAAAAACTCGGAAGCCAAGATCCTCTTGGTCCAGAGCTTCAAGGAGTTGAGGGGTGACTCGACTGAATCCTTCAATTCCAAGTCGTTTCAGCGTTGAGAACATCACAAGAACTAATTAGAAACAATGTAACTATTACAGTGATCCAACCTACATCATCCTATAACAACCACAACTCGACTGGATCCTCCAATTCTGAGTTATTCTAACACAGTAAACAAAGAGATGTAAGGGAAGCTGACATCCATAAAGTAAGAAATCTCAAATGCCTTATACATTAACCAGAGTGACCAGCGCTTTATCAAAACTTTACAATTGGGAGCCTTGCTCAACCATTGATCCATTACAAAATACCAAGACTGAGTCTATATACTCAAGAAAATTCACCTCACAGAGGTGTGTCCAGTCACCCAAAGCTTGGTGTCCCTTCAGTCAAACTCGTACTGATGTCATTCTTCAAGCGCCATCTTAACTACGCATGGCTCCTGCAAGGAGGGTAGCTGAGCCATTAAGTGATGGGCTAGCATGAGCAGACTTCTATATCTAGTCGAGGACTTCAGCATGGCTTCTTTGAAAAAATCAATACACGGGACCTCTTTGAGCAGACCGTTTGCTAGACCCTCCATTCCCACACTTAATGAATGAAAGGAGGTTTCAACCACCCGCTCTTATCGTCATTTACTCCAGGCGGGAAACAGTATGGAGATCGGATATGATCGCACCTGGAGATCGCGATGATCCCCTCTGTAAATGAACTCAGTGCCTTTGGCCTTTTTTACACAGCTCCTTTCTCTCCCCAGGTGACCACGGGCTATGACCATGTGCTTATTCCTAAGGCTCTTTCGACGTTCACGAATGGGAAGGAGCTAATCCCTGCATTTAGAAATTGCGATGAGCGAAACGCCAAGATGGCTCAGTCTGGTGCCACGCATCCTCCTGAGATCTGACAATCCTTAAACTCACTCGGCAATACTGTGGGCCCGGGTCCGGGACTCTCCCGACACCTCGCGCATCGGAATATAACAGAGTTGCTCTTTCCACCTTGGAGTCGCGATAGGAGAAACACTGAGATGGCTCAGTTTTCCGCCAGGTGTCCCCTTTGGATGGACGATTGAAAATGTTTCGTGATACCGTGGGCCCCACTTTCGGCGCTATCGGGGTTCAGGGTTTCGAGATGTAAAACAACATGAAACTCTCGCCTCTCGAACTCCTGAATGCCGAAACACTGACACGATTAGATCTCGTGCCACACGTCCTCTGGGTGGATGGTTGTTATTCTCCCCTGCATATAATATGGGCGCGATCTATTGTGTTAACTTCGACGCAACTTCCCTATTCACGATTTCCCGCCAACCCTTGATCTGCTCATATGGACGGATCTGGACCGTTGACACTATAATCCTGCCCGCTCGCCTGATTTTAAGTCCAAAAAGGATTTTTTTGTGCGCTGCACTCGGGTGCTCCTCCTGCAACCGGCAAACCTGGATGTCCTGATGCTGAAGACAAGAAATGTTGCTAATATTAGGCTCCATGGGGGATAGAGTCATTCCTGTGATGCTCTAAGGACTCATTTTACAGTTCCAGTGCCTTTCTATTGGGCTATGGAGTCATTTACTAATACGAAAAATACAAATAAAAATAAGCAAAGAGTCAAAAGGACAATATTTACAAACGAAGGAGCCACTGAAGGCTTAGACAAAACATTTCTTAAGAAAATGCCCATTTACTGGGCTATTGAAAACTTCTTCACCCTCCAAATCCTGCAACCTGTAAGTGTTATTTGAGAAAACTTCAGAGATTTTGAAGGGGTCGATCCACAGGGATTCGAATTTGTCGTGCTTGCCCTTGTCTTGCTTAGGAGCATCCCACTTCAGTACCAGGTCTCCTGTCCAAAATTCTTCCAACTTGGCCTTCTTATCAAAAGCCTGCTTTATCCTTTGCTGATGATCCTGAATTCTGATCATTACCTGCTCTCTAGCTTGCTGGACTTCTACCAGTTGATGAATCCTTCTAATCATGTCATTGGGTTCTTCATGATAATCCTGGAAGAATTTCACTATGGGAATAGCCAGCTGAGAGGGGAGGACAGCTTCTGCCCCATAAACTAACTGGAAAGGGGAGATGCCTATAAATCTCTTTGTAGTCACTCGATCGACCCACAGAGTGAATTTCAGCTTTGAATCCCAAGCTTTTTTGTTGTCCTCCAATAGTCTTTTGATGATCCTTATGAGACTTTTGTTGGAGGATTCTGATAAACCATTTCCCTAGGGATAGTATGGAGTGGAGTGAATCAGCTTGATTCCAAATTGCTCACAGAATTTGACCAACGGTTTAGCCTTGAATGAGGTTGCATTATCTGTAACAATCTTTCTTGGGCAACCGAGCCTTATGATGATTTTCCAGGAATCCAATAATTACCGTGTGGGAAGCACTTCTGGTGGGAATAGCTTCAATCCACTTGGTAAAGAAGTCTGTGGCAGTCAAGATCCATCTGTGCTGCCCACTAGAGGTAGGGTGGATTTCTCTAATAAAATCTAGGCCCCATTGTTGGAAAGGTCCCGAAACAACTACAAGTTGCAAAGGCAGAGACTTGAGCTATTGTTTTCCTGTGAATTTTTGACATTGGATAGAGGCTCTAACTCCTTTGTGGACATCAGCGAACAAGGTGGGCCAGTAGTACCCGGCTCTGAGAATTTTGTGGGCTGTGGCCTTCCAGAAATGGTGCCCTCCACATAGGCCGTTGTGAAATTCAATCATGATCCTGTCGGCCTCTCGTGGATCCATGCATTTAAAAAGCACTCCTAGGGGGTCTTTCCAGTATAAAATTTGATTGATAAGGTAGTACCTGATTGCCTTTAGCTTCAGAGCTCTTTCTTTGTTTCTTTGTAGGCCGTCTGGAGGTCACAACTCTTGCAGAAAGTATATGACATCCTTATACCAAGGACATTGAGCTAATGGGGGCTCCCTTTGAGGGTCTCTTTCAGACGGTTGACCCTGCTGAAATCATGAGCATTCGTTGATGAAATTTACCCCCAAAGCTTGGCAATTGGCTTCAGCCAACAACTTGGCTAAACCCTGACCTTTAATCAGTTTGGTAGGCCTTATTTCTAGGTTGAATTCTAGAATCCTGGCTATCCACTTACTCCTTCTCCCATCTATGTCGGGTTGGATAAAAATGTCTTTAACAGCAGCTGAGGGGACATAAGCGATGATTTTTTACTACAGGACATAGATTCTGAATTCCTTGAGGGCCTTTACCAGGGCATAGGCCTGCTTCTCCATAGTGTTATACCCGACTTCGGCATCCCTCAATGCTCGATTGAAATAGGTAATAGGCTGCTCAAGTCCATCCTTGTTTGTCTGTAATAAAACAACAGCCACTATGTCAGGAGAGGCAAAGGAGAAAATAAGGAAATCCTTTGAGTAGTCGGGACTAATAAGCATGGGGGCTTCAGTTAGGGCCTTCCTTATTTTCCCAAAGGAATGTCGTGATTCAGAAGTCCACCTCACTTCATTTCCTTTCCTTAGCATGGCTGTTATAAGTTTTACTTCCTCAGCAAAGTTAGGCACAAACCTCCTCAGAAAATTGATTTTACCAAAGAAGGATTGGACCTCCTTCTTGGACCTCGAGATCGGTAAGGCCTGTATCGCTTCAACTCTGCTAGGGTCAATCCTGACTCCTTCCACTGATACTATGTGGCCCATTAGTTTTCCCTCCTGCATGGCGAACAGAGATTTCTTGGGGTTTAATGAAATGCCAAAACTCTTGCATTTCAGAAAAACCTTCCTGAGATGACGACAGTGTTCTTTATCAGACTTTGAAAACACCGTGATGTCGTCGAGATAGACAACCACAAATTTATCCCTTTCCCTGATGAAAGCTATGTCCATGGCACACTGGAACGTTTCCCCTACATTCATTAATCCAAACAGCATCTTGGCATACATAAATGTGCCCCATGGAGTAGTGAATGTTGTTTTTTCCCTGTCCTCAGGCAAAACAGAGACTTGATTGTAGCCAGAGAAACCATCAATCATGGACATCCTGGAAGCTCCTGTTACCCTCTGCAGCATACGTTCCATCTTTGGTAAGGGGTAGTTATCCTTTCATGATCTCCTGTTCAGGTTTCTGAAGTCTACACAAAGTCGGATCTCTCCATTCTTTTTCCTTACTGACACCAAGTTGGCCACCCACTCTGAATATCTCAGCGGTACAATGATCTGAGCTTGAAGCAGCTTCTTCACTTCCCTCTCCATGATAGGCAGTAGCATAGGATTGATCTATCTCAGCTTCTGCCTAAATGGTTTTGCCTCCTCTTTTAATGGGATTTTATGCTCGATGAAAGAAGTGTCATATGTTTTGAGGTATTTGTAGGTCCAAGCAAACACGTCAGTGAATTCCCTCAAAAGTCCAGTGTATTCGAACTTCTGCTCCTCTGTCAGGATTCTTGACAATTTGACAAACTTGGGCTCACTCTCGGTCCCAATGTTGCACTGAATAGTATCAGTGTCGTCCTTCGTGGTCTCCCCTTTTAATGACACATCATTTCTATAAAAAATCCTTTCCAGAGGAACCAGTCCTCTTGGAATATGATTGTTGGGAAGCTGCACAATGTTACGCTTTGCAATCTTATTCAGAAAATTACCCCCATCAAGCTCTTCTTCAGAGACAAAATCTTGGTTGATATGCATCTCTAAAAATTATTCGACAATCTCCAAGAATTTCCTGGCCTCAAGATCATCCTCGAAAACCTTCCAATGTTTGACGTTGTCAGGTATGGAGGGCCTGTATTTTACTTCCACATCATATCTGAATTTGGGCGGCAAGGGCACTTTGAAATTACTTGTTGATGTAGCCAAGGAATATGCCATTGTGTTCTCCTCTCTTGGGATGAAAGAAATGTTAAATGCTGAGAAGAAACTATCAATAAGGTCCCATACCTTGTTTCTGTAACTCCTGAGTCAAGGATGCTTAGCTTGGTAAGCGCTTATGATCTGTTGGACCACCAAATCTGCATCACCGAACACTGCTACCTCCTGAATTCCCATTCCCCTTGCGGCTCTTAACCCTAGGACAAGAGCTTCATACTCTGCCACATTGTTGGTAGCTTCAAATTATAATTGGTATGATAGAGATATGGTTTCCTGAGCAGGTGACACAAAAACCACCCCAACTCCAGTGCCTTCCCTGGAAGAGGCTCCATCAAAGAACATTTTCCAAACGGGGGTGATGGATGGAGGAAATTTAGGGGAAATGGTGGGCTTCTTTCTGAGTTTAAGAGGAGGTTCGGAAGCATTGGTGAGTTGTAGCACACTGGAACCTAAATCAGTGTCTAAGGCAAAAATGGGATGGTTGGTAGGGTTGGCCTCATCACTGATTGTATGGGCCAGTTGGGCTTCTCTGTATAGCCTTCTATGCTCTCCTCCAAACATTGGGATAGTAGCATATGTGAGGTCCATTTGCAAAGTTCCCCCTAGCCTTTTTATCCAATATCTTGATAAAAACATACCGAACTTGGGGGGGACATTGGCCACTACAATATCCATGACCACACTTTTCATGGGCAACTGAAACAAGGTCACGACCAGGTCTTTGATAACTCCAAGACACTGAAATTTCCTGGAGTCGAAGGAATAGAGGTCATGATAGGCTCGGGTGACTTCTAGCCCTAACTCTTCCATGATGGTTTTGGGCATGAGGTTGTGAGAAGATCCTGAATCCATTAAGCAGTTGTGCAGCACCTTGTCATGTATGTTCAAGGAAGTGTAGAAGGGAGGGGATGAGTCATTCCTATCTTCTACCATAGGACCTAGAATAACTACAAGCTTTTCATCTTGCAAATTAATAGAGTATGTGGGAAGGCATGAGATCTCAGACTGTAAAATCTCAAAGAAGCGTTTCTTGAACCCTTCATGTTTAATCAATTCTGTCAGGGGCACAGGGATTCCGATTTTTTGAATTTCATGCTCGAAATTAAAAGAAGATGAGAGCTTTGGGATTTCTCTTATTTTGGGAGCATGACTCTAGATAATGGGAGAGAGGGGTTGGGTCTTCTTACCTCTGTGACTGTTTGCTACTTCATCAGTAAGCTTCTCTGTTCTAATGGACCACTCAGGAACATCAAGTGCTACTATATTTTTCTTAGACCTCAGTTCATATCTCCCTTGGTTGCCACTAGCCTTGTCTCCCTTGCTCAGTTCATTTAGCTGACTGTCCATGAGAGACTCCGCGTATGTTGATTGAGTGAGATGATGAAAAGGAGGAGTGTCCCTGAAGCAATGGATTTCATGATCGGGCTCATCTGTTTCCCCTTCTTCCCCCTCGACCACAAAATTGTTTTGAAAAGGAGCCCAAATCTTCTGGTCTTCTCTATCTCTTCCCTTCTCTCTTTGCACATTCGGGGGAGTAAAATTGTTTGGCCTCCTAAAACCTCCTTTGTTTTCTACATTCAGAGGGCCCTTGTATGCTTTCCTTCCCTCGAATTTCATTCTCTCCATCTCTGCGGACAGAGACTTCACCATCTTGGTCAGTTCATCCACTTGAGAGTGGGGCAATGATGGGCTTGAAGTTGAGGCTTCCAACCTTCCCTTTCTTCTATCTACGTCGGCCTTGATCCTCAGTCTATCAGCTGCTAATACATTGGATTCCACTTCTATGGCCACATCTTTCATTTGAGCTAAGGAGGTGGCTCTTCTTTCTCTCAGTAACAGACAGAAATCGGGGCCAAATGCACTAGCATAAGAAATCTTGGCCGAGGCTTCTAAGGGATTTATTTCGGTAGGAATTTTATTATACATCTTATTAAATCTTTTGGAGAAGTCAGAGATAGACTCTCCTTCCATTTTATTCAAAGATCCAAACTCTATCATGTAATACATGAAATCCTTCCTATCGCCCCACTTCCTCAGGAAAATAGGGCTTCGATCCCGACAATATATCCGGGGGCCAATCCTCTGAACGATTTCCTCACCTCGCCATTGAGGCTCTGGATGAAGACTCTCATCCAGACATCTTCATTTTCAATGTTGAGGTTGTCTCTGTAACTGTAGAAAGCAACCAGGTTCTCTTCCGCAGTTACATCCCCTTCTCCGGTGAACTTGGGCATGTATTTCAAGTAATATCCAGCAAGGAGAGGATTCATAGGATGAGGTAGAACTAAGGGAGCGTATCTGGTAGCAACTGTGGTGTCCATTCTATTCGGAGGGGGATTAGCACCAGCCATATGAATATTAGGTGAAGGAGAACTCGGAGGAGAAGGAGTTCGCGAAGGGGCTACTGGGAATGAGTCCCGAAGTGGGGTGGGAAACAAGAGGGGATTTAAGGAGAAGGCTAATGAGCTCAAGTTAGTAGGTGCTCCTCTTTGCACAGGAGTGGTAAAACTAGGTGTGGGGAAATCTTCTACGGTCCTAGGTCTACGCCAGGATATAGCTTCAGAGGAGAGGGGAGTGACAAGGGTTTCTCCCTCCAATCCCAAACTAGGAGGGGAAAACTCAGCAGGAACACTCCCGAAGTTTAGGAAACGAGAAACCTCTGAAGGAGGCCGGTCAAGAATCTGAGGAGGAGAAAATGGAGTTCTTACAAAAGGAGATAGCGAATTACCTTGTTCGGCGATGGAAGCTTCTTCTTCAGGGGCCTTTCCTTTTCTGAGAACCACCTCTGGATCAGATTCGGGTGTAGCTAGAGGAACCTGTGGATGAGACCGCGTGTGTCTACCTCTGAAAGCCACAATTAAATCAGCAAGTTCGCCACAGCGGAGTTGTCACAATGGAGTCGCCAGGTGCACAGTAGCAATATTCAAAGGATCTGATACCTGATGCACCTTCAGGATCAGAGGCTCAATGTCGTTCAATCCTGGGGAAAATTTTCAACTTCATCCCCGGCAACGATGCCAGAAATGTTAGCGTCAGAAGTCACTCCTGGATTGCTTGCAGGAGAAAAGCCCAATGCCCATCAGTTTTATGTCACGATTTGTTTAATTGGGTGATCAGATGGGTGAAGACTCAAGAAGATATAGCTTTAACTCAGGAAACTGGACCTGGTATGTAGAAAGCAAGGGAGGTCTTGATCCAACTTATGTCAGTAAATGATTAAAGGGTGGTAGAAGGAAGACTTGTGAGAAGGGCGAGCAAGACTACCTCGGGCAACAGGCCTTCGAAATATTGAGGATGAAAAACTCGGAAGCCAAGATCCTCTTGGTCCAGAGATTCAAGGAGCTGAGGGGTGACTCAACTGAATCCTTCAATTTCAAGTCATTTCAGCGCTGAGAACATCACAAGAACCGATTAGAAACAATGTAACTATTACAGTGATCCAACCTACATCATCCTATAACAGCCACAACTCGAATGGATCCTCCAATTCTGAGTTATTCTAACACAGTAAACAAAGAGATGGAAGGGAAGATGGCATCCATAAAGTAAGAAATCTCAAATTCCTTATACATTAACTAGAGCGACCAACGCTTTATCAAAACATTACAATCGGGGGCCTTGCTCAACCATCGATCCATTACAAAATACCAAGACTGAGTCTATATACTCAAGAAAATTCACCTCACATAGGCGTGTCCAGTCACCCAAAGCTTGGTGTCCCTTCAGTCAAACTCGTGATGATGTCATTCTTTAAGTGCCATCTTAACTACGCATGGCTCCTGTTAGGAGGGTAGCTGAGCCATTAAGTGATGGGCTAGCGTGCGCAAACTTCTCTGTCTAGTCGAGGACTTCGGCATGGCTTCTTTGAAAAAATCAATACACAGTACCTCTTTGAGGAGACCGCTTGCTAGACCCTCCATTCCCACACTTAATGAATGAAAGGAGGTTTCAACCACCCGCTCTTGTCGTCATTTACTCCAGGCAGGAAACAGTATGGAGATCAGATCCGATGGTGCCTAGAGATCGCGATGATCCCCTCTGTAACTGAACTCGATGCCTTTGGCCTTTTTTACACAACTCTTTTCTCTCCCCAGGTGACCACAGGCTGTGACCATGTGCATATTCCCAAGGCGCTTTTGGCGTTCGCGAATGGGAAGGAGCTAATCCATGCATTTAGAAATCGCGATGAGTGAAACACCGAGATGGCTCAGTCTGGTGCCACACATCCTCCTAAGATCTGACGGTCCTTAAACTCACTCGGCGATACTGTGGGCTCAGGTCTGGGGCTCTCCTGGCTCCTTGCGCATTGGAATATAACGGAGCTTCTCTTTGCACCTTGGAGTCGCGATAGGCGAAACACCGAGATGGCTCAGTTTGCCGCCAGGTCTCCCCTTTGGATGGATGACTGAAAATGTTTCGTGATACTGCAGGCCCCACTTTTAGCGCTATCTGGGTTTGGGGTTTTGAGATGTAAAACAACATGAAACTCTCGCCCCTCGAAATCATGAATGCTGAAATTCCGACGCGATTAGATCTCGCGCCACACGTCCTCTGGGTGGACGGCTGCTATTCTCCCCTGCACATAATATGGACGTGATCTATTATGTTAACTTCAGCATAACTTCCCTATTCGCGATTTCCCGCCAACCGTTGATCTGCTCATATGGACAGATCCGGACCGTTAACACTATAATCCTGCCCGCTCGCCTGATTTTAAGTCCAAAAAGGATGTTTTTGTGCACTGCACTCGGGCGCTCCTCCTACAACTGGCAGACCTGGATGTCCTGATGTCGAAGACAAGAAATGTTGCTAACAAACTTCACAATTATTCCAAAGTCAAATTCCTGAAGTGTAACCTCCTCACATCTTTAGACCCGAAGTCAATGATGTTCATTTGATCAAGATATTAGATCGACGGCTTGATCTGTCTGCGATGTTGCTTTGCCTTGGATCAAATCCAATGGTTGTTGGGTATTCGAATTCTCAACCCTTTTTTCCCCGCTTATCCTATCCTTCCACTTAAATTGATTCAATGGTCGTGAAGACTCTCGAAGCATATTAAAGATCAAGGATGATTATGGAACCACAACTTGTGAGTGATTTAATTCATCACCCAAGCTCTGCAATTTGAATTTGTGTGTTTGTTGGTGAGTCAACCACAATGTTTGATCTTTGAAGCTATAAGATCTGACGATACTAACTAATTATGGGATTGAAAGTAGCACGATGTTTAATTATTCTTTCATTCTCTGCAATCCATCCATTTTGTTGATTTGGCACTTGCGTATCCGACGGTCATGACTTAATTCGAATTAATATGATCATTTTTTGGATCAACCACAGTCGTAGATATTTGAGTTTATGATATCTAAAGATCTAGACCAATTGCGGGATTGGAACTAGCGAGTTGTTTAATTCTTCTTTCGCTCTTCGTAATTCATCCCTCTCATTTATCTTATGCATGCGTATCAATGGTCCTGGTTTGTTCTGTGGGGATTTTGATCCCGATCACATTTCTGCACTGCATTTTCCCTTATGAGCTTTATTCATCATGTTTTTGTGTAATGATCCCAAGCCAAATTCTTTCTTGGAATCACTAACTACTACTAATTTATTGAGTTATTAAGTGCATACAAGATTCATCAACACATGGAGATC
>SNQJ01S0182474.1:14511-31522 GCA_010110895.2 Picea sitchensis | reverse complement strand
ATTTACAAACCCTTTATTACTTTATATGGTATTAATAAATCTTAGTACATTATCTTGGCCTTCCCCATTCTATTCATTATTAACCTACCTTCATTGTCTTATTGGTTATTCCACAATATTATATATTATGATACTATATAATAATATTATCAATCTCCTCCTTAAACTGTGCTTTTCTAGATCATCTTTAACACCTTATTTTTAATATTAATAATCATATTTATCTCCTTTTTCCTGTTACCCTTTATCACATTTTATTTTATTTTTAACTTCTAGTATAATACTACCCTTCCAACCAATTCAATATTAACCTAACTTCACTATATCCATTCTTGACTAATCCACATTATTATTTCTAATTATCTTATCTTTTTGTACTTATCTAAACAACAATTTTTTCTTAATCCTAACTCACCTTTTCCTTATTATCTAGTAATATTATATTTATTTCATATCTACCTTCTTATTAATTTGTCATTCTTACGACTATCTTAATCCCTTATTATTTTTTCACCTTTTTATTCTTTATCTCAACGTCCATTTTTTACTTTATTATTTAATCCCTTACCTAAGTCCTTCTTAATGATCACCTTCCTTTCCATTTCTTTAAATACAAATCCTCGACACCGATTTCATACTTTCGATCTTTTTGTTGTGCATGATGATAGGTGGATTGTCCACTCGAAACGCTGGACGTTTCGAAAACTATGTACATAGTGCTTATCGAAAAATACAATCTACATTCTATTAAATATGCCATATGGATCTTAGGTAATTCTTGAGGCTGACACAGTTTTATAATTAAGACACCCACGAGGGTCCTTTCTTGCTAAACAAGGCAAAGGGGCATTGGGAAGCTCTTATTGTAGATATTGGCAGTCCTAATTATGCCAAAGTAGGGGCCAGGATGATGGACTTGGAAGGGAATGAAGTTGATGTGCTCAGTGCCACAGGTAAGGGCCCCAGTTACAGATACTTCGTGGCTACAAAAGTATTCCCCATCCTCAAAGATCTATTTGATAAGCCCCCTCTAGGTGAATAATAGGAGGTGTAGGTATGCAATCTACAAGCGAATTGACGCCAGTTCATATTATGGCTACATGAATGACAAGGATGATATCTTGGAGAAAGTCAAGCGGCCCATGGAGGAGGATATGCGAGGTAGAGAACTGAGGAAGTGGCAGAGGATCGATTCCATGCGCTAAATTATGAGAGGCACCGAAGAGTGACCTATGTTTTTTCCTCTACAAAGCAAAACCTCCACAAAATTTAACTATGGAGGTTTGCATATGTAGATTGTGAATTAAATTGTTTTTATTCTAGCTTCTCCTGCGCTCAGCGTCGTCGGCGTATCTAATTCACATAAAATCCTTTTTAGGAACATATATATGTAGATAAAATGAATTTAAAATATAAATCACAAACATATATAAGTAATTTGTGTTTATCGAAAACATAAACTATTTTATGTTTGCAAAAAAAAGTGGAAAAGTAACTAGTGCTATTAACAAATACATACACACCGCGTCCAGTGCTCCTTATCAAACATAATGCACCGAATAGATATGTGTTAAATATAATGCATCGGTGCATCATTGTTAGTCGAGAACCGATATCTATAGTGGTGTGTTGTGATATATAATGCACTGGTTAAGGGTTAGTGCTAAATCACGCGGTGTACTTGGTTATATTAAACCCATTTACTCTCTATGTTAGTTCATGCATTGAATGCTTTCAACCGGTGATTTGTCTTTTCTTGACGCATCGTTAACAAGAACATTCTAAAATGTGCACTAGAATAATAATTTTTAAACTATTTTGCTCGGTACAACTAACTTAACTACCCTAGTGTGTTTCATTTAAAGTAATGCACTGACGCTCCATTTCAACTTTGTATGCATTGATACCAATGTGTTTTTATTATAATGCACCAGTGATGGGGAATCCCATAAAATGAACCAAGATGGTAAATTATTATGTATTTTTATCGTTGTGTTGTAGTACAAATCACCGGTGCACTTTATTTATTTGACGCATCATGGAGGAAATTTGTGTTTCAAAAAATTTATGGTGCGTGCGATTAATAGAAAAAAACTGTGTGTTTATCTCAATTGGCGCACTTCCTAGAATCTTAGTGTTGCTTACCATAAGATGCACTGCGCCGAAAATTTGTGAAAATTTGGCTCGGTGTCGTGCTCTTTATATTACCAATGTGTTGTTTTGATCCATCCGCACCAACTGGTGAAATTGTTGTATATGAACTTACATGGTGTGATGTGTTAATATAAACACACCAATGCTACCATGTTATTGGAGCATTGACGTTTTGTTTAACAATGCATCCTTTTGTCGACAACATCAGTGACAGGGCATCCATTGAAATGACATAGCGAACCTATGCAATGTGTTACTATTAACACACCGGTACCATTGTGATAGTGGAGCACCTAAATTTTGTACCTTGGTGCATTGTGAATGAAATATCACCAGAAACAAAGCATCCAATGAGACACCCCACTATGAAAATTCGAGAAATATATGTCCCAGTGCATTTCTATATATAGTGTCGGTGTGTTGGATTACAATGGTTGCACCACTATGTTAAATTTTATAAATTGTTATGTTAGTGGTGTCGTTAGTTAAGTGAAATGTACTACTGTGTAATGTTAAATGACACTAGTGTGATTTATTTAGTGCGTGTATTTTTTATTATTATAAAGTATGGCGATGCATTTGAGCATTGACGTGCCAGGGTGTTATTGTTCAGGTATGCCTAGGTGCAATTGGTTAAAATTGGTGCATCACTAGGTTAAATTTTATATATCATTGAGCTAGTGGTGTGGTTAATGAAGTGTAATGTGCTTGTACGAGTATAAGCCCATTTTTCACCGACATTATGGTGTTCAAAAGGATGCACCGCTTTGTTTTCTTAGTAATTTATCATAGTGTGCTAGATTGAACGACACCGATGTGGAAATATATGGACGCTCCATAGACAATGCTCACTATGTATTTAACACCATACACACAAGAGGTGGTGCTCACTATGTATTTAACATAATACACACTGCTTCGAGGCGAGTTAAATTGTTTAAGCGCACCATGTAAAATTGAAACAAATGTGAAATTTCAAGCTAAATTGTAATTTTGATTGGGTGAAAATGCAATTGGGAAGGTGATAAATAATTTACCTAATCTCTTCTATCCCGAGGAGGCATGGTTGCACCATTGATAGGAAATGAAAATTTGTGGTAATTTCCAAAATTTGGAAATGTGTGGAATCCACCAATGGAGCTATCCTAGTCGGTGTAGAGCACCAAAAACAAGGCATATTAGGAATAAAGGTGAGAAACATTTCTTTCTTGAGAGTTTGGAAGCATGAGATGCATTGTAACAATTCAAATCGGTTTGGTAATTATTTTTTTTATTTACCCTAACACAGTGCACCTTTAGACATTTAGGCGCATTGGGGTGTATTGTTCAACGACACCGGTGTGATTTATTCCATGCATGCAATTTTATTATAAAATATGGAGGTGCTACTAGAACATGGATGTGTCGGTGCTATATTGTTAATGAACGTATTGGTGCGTACTGTTCAATGACACTGGTGCAATTCATTCGATGCATGTAATTTTATTATAAAGTATGGAAGTGCTACTAGAACATGGATGCATTGGTGTTGTATTGTTCATGAACTAACTGAGGCGTATATACCTTAAAGGTGCACCGAGAAAAAAGACTCTGTAAAAACCTAAGGCTACTCACACCGGTGTGTATGTTCCATAAAAGTGCACTAAAAAAAAAACTCCACAAAATTCTCCAACCACTTTCCTTTTCTAACAACCTCCACTATAAACAACTAAGGGAAGGATTTTTCAGGGAGGTTCCGTAAAAAACTCCGCAAGAAGGTGTTCTCCTTGTAGTTCTTTTATCCTTCCAAATCTCTAACCCTTGGATTTCCTCTCCTAGACCTTTGAACTTCTCCTACAGATTTGTCCTTTTCCTTGTGAGGACTTTATTCAAATTTAATATTACTCAACTCTTTACTTCTCATGGATATTTTTCCTTAAAATATTTCTTTTCCTCATATGAATATTCAACATGATAATTACAATTTTTTTGCTCACAAAGGTGATATTTACAATAAAAATGAATTGTCTTCTTATTGAGCAATGACAAGCACGGATTATCTGACATATATTTTTTGTTGCATGAATATAAACTCTTTTTTTGTGATCCCCAGGCCCTAAATTTACAATTCTAGTCTTCTTCCTTTATCACTTTGGGTATTCACACTTCATATTTTTCATGCTTTAAAATCCTACTCCCGCTCCATATTTTTCCATTAGTAATGCTTCATCTTCCTTGTTACTATCTACATGAATAGACTCTTATCAATCCTCATATCAACTTACTATTCATCAAGTTTTGAAAAAAATAATACATGCAATGCATATATATTCAATGAGATTATGATGTTCCTATACTTTGATGGCCATGAACCCTAGATGTAATTATCAATTCTAACAAACAATAATTCAATTGATAGTTAAGACAATGATACTAGAAATTCATTATTTATCTTGAGAACAAGAATTTATCCAAGGTTCCCCAAGGGTATTCAAATCCCAAGGGCCTCCTAACTTTGATTTGTTTATGTAAATATGGATGAAATCCTTGCAATCAATGTGCAATCATAACTTGAAATATTGATGGATTAAAAAAACATATAAATGACATTACCCAAACCTCAGTAACCATGATTTGCAAGAATTTGTTCRTAATAGAGTATAACTATCTTTTCTTAATARCTTAGCAAAGGCTAAATAACYACAATTTTATTCTCAAACTAAATATTACATCTAAATATGATTRTAGGAATATGGTTAAATTCTAAAGGCCGCATTGAAAAACCCAGTAACTGCAATCGATCAATTGTATGCACTTGAATTCCATTAGCATCTCCTTTAAMAATGATGCCTTTCTTTGGATATTTCTATTTAAATGGTTGCAAATATCGTATCAAATACTTTTCTAACCATGCAAATATATCTAGCTCTATATTGTTAATCTCTCGTCTAAATCATTCACTTTCTTAAACATATTCTTGGGGAGGCATGATACCAACGATAAAGGAAAATATTTCTTCTTCTTCTCTAAAAATGGAAATATACATGTCTCTTAGGAAATAATGCATATTTCAAGTCACCACGTTTTTCCCAACCCTTTTTAGCAATTTCAATCAGACAATAATTAACAAGAATATTCAAGTAATGTAGCCCAATCTCTTCTATGTCAAATCAACACTCACTAGCAGTGACACTTTCCATAAATGGGGTTGTTTTTACCTATTGATAATTTCACAACCCCAAAATCCAAATGCAATGCATCACCAATACTCTAAATATTTATTCTAGTAGGAGCATAATGTTGCATATTCAATATTACCAATGCTTTGCATTCTTCAACAATTGTAGTTAGATTGTGACTAGAGGCATCTATTAAGTGTTTCCCAAACAAATTCAACACTTAAAATTAATATAAAGTTACAAGGAATTTGTAAATATGAAGGAACATGCTTCTTCCCATTTGATGGTTATGTAGATCCAATGACAAACCAAGATATTTTATGTTCAATGTCACAAGAAATTATTGTATATTGTGTATGGTTTAACAAATGAGATAATTGTGAGATAAATCCAAGAGTATAAAATCCCATCTTCACGAATTAATTTAAGAAAAAATCAACAAAGACACGTCTTCTAGCTCATAATTAGATGCCATAACTTCATCTTCTGAAAATTTCAAGCTATACAATTTTCACAATAGCTTTGGATTAGTGGTTTGATTGCATTCCTTGCATAAAACTAAATATCATTTTTGTAATGTTATTAAAATCCATCCATTAATGACAACACCAATTGTATCTCCAAGATCAAGGGAAGCCATAAGATATTTAATTAGCTGAGTTGATTTGAGAATGTTACCACTGTAAGCTATATGTTGCACTATGGGCTTCATCACCAAGGATTTATTGTAAGTATAAAGTTTTAGACAAAATAGTTGTACCACTTCTATTGTTAACAAGCCAATGATTTTCATATCATACTCTTTTGTTCCCCTCTCATCCATAATCAATATAGTTTCACCAATCCTAACTAGGACAATGACATGATTCTTGTGATCATACATATCCTTACCAATTTCACAACCATCATGTTTCATAGTTACAGGAATCCCTAAAAAAAGTTTCTTTTTTGGATACTAAAGGACTGATATTATCTTCGTGCAATAAAGGTAGAGGATACATATGAACATATTCAATGTCACTTGTAAACACATCCTTGCGTTGCTCCATATAATGATTAATGTGGCCCTCTTCTATATCTTCAATCTTTCTAGATTGTCAAATAGAACCTTGTAGGACCACTTACACACAACTAATTATTCACTAACAATAAAATTTCCAAGAAGAATGTTGTTAACCTTCTCATGAGAATCACTTCTTGTTTCAAGACTGCTTGGTTTATGGAATTCATTTTTATTTCTCATGTTCTATAAAGGTATTCTCTTCCATGGTGATTGGTTACAATATTGCATATATGATGCCAATGGAAGGTTGTCTTTAATAGGTACACAATTTCCCTTCATACCATAAATATTGTTTTTGTTTTGCTTACAAAGATGATTTGTCTCTAATGATTTATGTAAAGGGAAATAAGGTGAAGAATCCATATCCATCTTGATCCTAACAAGCTAGCACAATTTCTTTCTTCACTATATTGCATCTTCAATATCGTCAAAATGTCACTACAAAGAGAACACCTTCTTACAAAGGTTTTTACAGAACCTCCCCAGAAAATTTATCCCTCATCTGTTTATAATGGAGGTTATTAGAGGACGCGGGTGGTCAAAGGTTTTTTCGGAGGTTTTTTTTTTTGGTGCACCTTTAAGATATATACGCACCAATGCACCTTTAAGATATATACGCACCAGTGCACACCTAAATATAATGCACTGGTGCTTAAATGTTCAAACACATCGTCACTATTCCTAGTGGAGGTTGTTAGCAAATGTAAGTGGTTGGGGGTTTTTGCGGAAATTTGTGTTCGATTGACCTATACGGTACATCTACCCCAGTGTTCAAATACAACATAACACGGAAGAATGTAGATGTTCAAATGCACCATCATAAGTTATAACAAAAATAACAAGAACTGATTAAAGAACACCAGTGCCATTGAATCTTACGTACCGATATGTAAAATTTTCTGATGGTGTACCACAATATGGGTAAATAAAAAGAAATTACCATATTGATTTTCATTGTGACACCTGATCCTGTGTTTCCAATCTCTCAAGAAAGCACCGATGCTTACTCTATTTTCAAGGACACCCTATTTCCACTGCTCCTTGGTGAGTTGGATAGCTCCATGTATCGATTCCAAACATTTCCAATTTTTTGAAATTACCATGAATTTTCATTTCCTCTCAATAGTGGAACCATGCCTCCTATGTACATAAGATCCATGCAATTTTTTTATTACCTTTCCATTTGCATTTCCATCCATTTAAAATTTGAATTTAGCTTGAAATTTGGGACTTTTTTCAATTTTTTTCCAACTCCACCCAGTGCATTGTTTCGATTCAGCTCACCTCAAAACAATCCGTCCTATACTAACTTCACAGTAAACATTGTCTCCAATGATTCAAATTTTTACCTTAACTAGTGCTTCTGCTTAAATGACTTGCATCCAATGCATTATAAAATACAACGTCCAATAAATAACATGTTGGTGTTTTTCGAACACAAAAGAACTGATGTGTTCCATTTAACCAAGCTCACTGCTAAAAATATGACACATAAAATTTATCTCAACGGTGCAACCATTTTAAACAAATGCACTGGTGCCATTAACATAGCCACACCAGAACATATATTGACTAATTTGGCATTGTGGGGCATTTCCTTTGAAGACCCCTCTCCGGTGCTCTATGCTTCACAAAACACTGCTAAACAAAACAACGATGCTTTGATAACATGGTAGCATCGGTGCATTCATAGTAACGCATCACACCACTTAATTTTCAATAAATCAATATAACGAAGTGGTGCCCACAGTACTAACAACCGCACCGATGTGTTATACTAGACAACGCACCACTAAACATCATGTTGGTGCTCTGGAAACTATATCTTATCTCACACTTCTTTGAATCAAACACAAATATGTGTCCTTGATCACACATTTGACTTACAATTAGCATATTGTGTTTCATGTATTCAACCAATAAAACATTTTATGCAGTGGAATCCTTACTTCTGAGCTTGACTATGCCCTTTCCAACAATCTTGACCGAGTTGTCATTCCCAAATGAAAATGATCCATCTCTTTCCTTTTTTAGTGTTAGAAACATGTCTTTATCACTTATCATTTGACTTGAGCATCCACTGTCAACATACCATCCACGTGTCTTGTGTTGATCTTGTAGAGAAATATTTCATTCTTCAGTGTTGAATTGATCCTGCTTTCTTATCCATATTCTTTGTGGTTCCTACTTATGACTGTTGATATTCTACTTTGGTTCCCTTGGAGGAACAATGAGTCTGCAATCTCTAGCTATATGTCCAAAGTTTTTGCACTTGTAGCATTCTACCTCATCACTTAATGATCCAAATATGTTGTAGATTCTACTCTGTGCTTCATGAGATCTTCTTGGATAACTATTTCTTGTATAATCCTCATCATTTCTTTTGTTCTCGATATTGGATCTACAATTCATAGCTTTGTGCCCAAAATTATAACATGAATAACATGAACCAAGAAAACTGGTTTGATACCTAGGAGTGGAAGATATTCTGAATGATGTCTCTCTTTTGGATCCTTCTTCTTCTTGAGGTATTTCTACAGCTGATTGCTGATGTGAATTCTAAATCTTCTGGGTGGTGCAGTGTCTCTGTAAGATTCCCTTTGAGTTTTCATGTCTTCTTCTTTCAAGGGACATCTGAAAACTTCATCATAGCTTCTTGTTCTATAGTTTTGGAGCTTGAACCTTTCTCTATCTGAGTCTGATTGTATCCCAATCTAGATCTGTCATAGTAAGGTCTTTGACTATTAATGGTATTATCCAATATCCTAGGGTTTTTTTGTTGCATTTCCTTCTCTTGAAGATATTTTCTTAGAGTGACTATCTTAGCTTCTAAGCATTCTTCTAACTTCCCTCTGAGTTCTTATTTAATTATCTTGTCTTCTTCTTCATGGAGTTTTAGCTTTGTGATTGTCTTCTCAACTTCTTTGGAGTTCTGAGTCAATTCTGCCGAGTGACTTGTTTTTCTTCTTTTCTCTTTTAATAACTTCTATGGAACTCAACAATTATTCTCTCTAATCGACTTTTGCCTCTTCATATTCTTCTTTGGATCCTTCTTCATCAGATTATTCTATTTCCATGAATAGTACCCTTTCTGTATCACTATCACTGACTTCATCTTCATCTGATGAAGAAATGTCTTCCTTGGTGCAAAGGCTTTTCTTGAAAAACTTCTTTTTGTTTCTTCTACTCTTTTGAATTTTATTTTTAGGGTCATATTCTTCTTCATTTCTTTTATTTTTATTATAAGGACATTTATTAGCAAAATGACGAACACCATCAGAATTAAAAAAAATTCAATGGAATCTTACCTTTGTATTTACTGGTTCCCTTTTCCAACCTTCTGACGAAGTTATCCACCTCTTCATCTTCCTCTAAATCATCACTACAACTACAATCTGACTTTTCCTTTTGTTTATCTTTCTTCTTTGTCTTCTTTGATGATTTGAATGTTGATTCCTTAGTGACTGGATTATCTTGTTCTATCCTCATCTCATAAGCTATGTGTATCCCATGCAGATCATCCATCCTCAAATTGTTTAGATTTGATCTCTCTTCCAGGGATGAAATATTTGGATCATATCTCATAGTTAGAGATCTCGGTACATTTTGAACAATGATTGTTTCCTTCATTTCTTCTCCCAAACCCTTGATGGAATTGAATATCCCATAGGTTAGACTGCTTTTTGAAGGACATGCTCTGATACCAATTGTTGGATTACTAAGAGGGGGGTGAATAAGTAATGAGAAATTATAGTACTTTTAACCACAATTTATTCTTCAAAAATATTCAAAAGTTTATCATTATAATTCAATATATCATCAATAATATAATCATGAACAACATCACATCACAATAGATACATAGTACACCAGAATTTACGTGAAAACCCAAATGGGAGAAAACCACGTAATGATTTTATTATATATCAAAAGAATACATTCATTGGAAGCACCAACTTCCAATTCTCCAGCTACAACTAGAACGAGGCTCCAACCACCTATTCTCAGGCTCCAACCTGAAGGAATCTACAACTCCTTGAATTATCTAGCTGCAACCAGAAGGAGGCTAAAACCCCCTGTGTTCTCTGACTATAGCCAGAAGGTGGCTACAACCACATGTCCTTGCCCCGTCCACCCGCTCTGTAAAATAAATGTTGACCATTTTTCGCTATCACAAACTCTTCCACTATCACTGCCACTATCACTATCACATCAATTTGTATCTTCTCATCAACCAACTAAACCTGTACCATACCATGCATCAAGTGTATACCAATATACATACTATCTCATGCATCAATCATGAACCAAAAGATACATCAACAATGAATAGTGAATCATGAACTAGAGCATCAGCCATGTACAACATGTTCCATATACAATATCATCAACCATATGTATATCTGTACCATATCATCAATGAAGCATCTCAAAGAGCCAATGCATGCCCCTCATGCAGATGCCACCATACACCATGAATATGCCTCAACTATATACAATCAACTTGAATATGAGAACCATGTCATGTGTTGAACCAGATATAAGAGTGCTCCTCACTCTACCAAGCAACCAAGATATACCATATCCAAATACCAAACCAACCATACCAAGCATGCCTCAAGCATACACCATATCATGACAAGAAGTAACCATCAAAACAATTATTCAACCATACCAATACCTTTGTAGCTGACCTGAAACTCTAATATGTTGACCTGTAACCTTCCTTGTAAGGTAATAGATCTATTATAATATCTAAAAACATAATTATTGCATAGAATAACAATGGAACAACACAATAGATGAAACCACAAGACCAAAATAATACCTTTCTTGATAGAAAACAATGTTCACTTGACTCTTCAAGGGGGAAGCCTCCAACTGAGCAGCGCTCTATTACAATAATTCTCAAGACAAGCTCCTCCCATACCTTATACTCTTATTTATACTAATTCTATCTTCTAAAGAACATTCTAAAGGAAGTTCTTTCTAGAAGTGGAAGCTTATATTAGGTCTTCTTACATTGACTTGTTCATATTTATTAAATAGGCCTTATTAACTAGTATCGACCTTTATTACATGGAAAATATATTATTCTACTTACATGAGAGGTTAGGGGGTTAGGTTCCTAACATGCCCTTCCCCTTGAAGAACAATGTTGTCCTCAAGGCTTGAGATGAGGAAATTATTGGAGAATAGTGGCCGACTCCCAGGTGGAATCTTCTAGAGTTGTATATTTCCATTGCACTAACACTTCATTGATGGTGCGCTGGCGGAGATGACGCTCGCACTGGTCCAAGAATGTCTGTGGCGACAACCAGAGGGAACCTTTAGCATCCAAATCAGGAATAGTGGTTTGAGTTTGGCACTTAGTTCCAATCACCTTCTTTAAGCATGAGACATGGAAAAAAGTATGGATATTAGAATGATTGGGAAGAGCTAACTGATAGTCCACCTATCCCATGCACTTGAGAATTGTATAAGGACAATAAAATTTGGGAGAAATATTCTGACAATGTTCAACTTTGAGTGAAGTCTGCTTGTAATTTTGTAGACAAATAAACACCTGGTCCCCTTCAACAAAGTGGCATTTTGAATGTCCTTGATATGCGTGTTGTTTCATATGATTCTGAGCCATGACCAAATTTTCTTTGACAACGCAGAGAATGGATGCATGGACTATAAGTGTTTTGTCAATCTCCTGAACCTTCAAGACCCCTGGAATGTAGGAAAGAACTAATGGAGGATTTTTTTCCGTAGATTGCTTCAAAAGGGGTCATGTGAGTAGCAATATGGTAAGATGTGTTATAACACCATTCAACTAGGGGTAACCACTAAGCCCATTGATTTTGTTGGTCATATGCAAAACACCGCAAATATGTTTCCAAACACTTGTTGACAAATTCAGTTTGGCCATCAGTCTGGGGGTGATAAGTAGTATTGATATGTAATTGTGTGCCCTGGAGCCTGAATAGTTCTTGCCAAAAATTGTTGGTGAAAGTGGGATCTCTATCAGATACAATAGAATGAGGCATGCCATGAAGCTTGAAAATATGATCCATGAAAATATGAGCCATTATGGATGTTGTGAATCGATGTTGAAGAGAACAAAAATTAGCATATTTGAAAAGACGATCAACTACCACCATGATGATTGACTTATTGCACAATTTAGGTAATCCCACAATGAAATCCATAGAAATGTCCCTCCAAATATAAGGTGGAATTGGAAGCGGTTGTAGTGTTCCCAGAGCTTTGACAATTTCTCCCTTGTTGGATTGACACACATCACATTCACCCACAAAGGTGTGGACGTCATGTTTCATACCATCCCAGAAAAAGGAACATTTAACTTGTTCATAGGTTTTGGTAACCCCAAAATGCCTCATTGTTGGTGAAGCATGAAGCTCAGAAAGCATCGTGGATTTAAGTTGCGACTGGTGGCTTAAATACAAATGACCTTTGTAGCAGAGCTCTTCATTGTGCCAAGAGTATGCTAAAGAAACTGGAGAATTGTCTTGCAATTGTTGGATTAGTCAAGAATTTTTGGGGTCTTGCAGCCATTCGTGGCGAACATCTTGGATCCACTTTGGTACAATGAAGGAGAGGGAAAAAATGGATACTTCTTCTTCATATTTGCGGGACAGAGCATGATCCACTACATTTTCTTTTCCCTTCTTATAAATGATCTCATAATCATAGCCAAATAGATTGGTCACCCATTTTTGTTGCTCCTAGGATGAAATCCTTTGTTCTAGGAAATACTCGAGGCTCTGATGGTCTATTTTAATTTGGAAGCGTTGCCCCAATAGATAAGGATGCCAGAGATCCACAACATACAGAATAAACAACATTTCCTTTTCATAGATTTATTGACCGAGATGTCACTTCGAGATTTGTTTTCTAGTGAAGGCCAAAGGCATTCCCTCTTGCATGAGTACTGCTCCAATTCCTTTCTCATAGGCATCACATTCCAGTAAAAAAGTCTTTGTGAAGTCAGGAAGGGCCATGACATGAGTTGTGCACATGGATGATTTCAATGCTTGGAATGATTGATGAGATGTTGGATTCCAAGTGAAAGAATTCTTTTTAAGGAGAGTAGTAAGAGGCATTGCAATTTTTCCATAATTCGTAACAAAATTGCGATAATATCTTGTTAAATGCAGAAAACCACGCAGGATATTGAGAGTTTTGGGGTGCAGCCAATTATGCATAGCTTCAATTTTTTTAGGATCCACCCTTACACCATCCTTTATGACAATATGACCCAAGTAATCCACTTCTAAAGCTCTAAAGGCACATTTATATTTCTTGAGAAAAATTTGGTGCTAAGAGAGTAGATTGAGAACTTGATCCACATGGGTAAGATGTTTTTTCCAAGTTTGACTATAGATGATAATATCATCAAAGAAAACTAGGACAAAATGACAAATAAAAGGATGGAAAACATGGTCCATGAGTGTAATACCCTTGTTTCCCCCAGCTTGTAAAGATAACTATAAATTTCCAAAAGTCTTTGGCAGACTAAATATGTGTGAATGTTGGATTTGATGAACCTTTTGTTAAAAAAAAAGAGGGTAATGTATGTATTTCTGTTATTAATTAAAATTGGATAGTGTTGCATAACTGGTGAAAGGGGGTTTTCCAAGATAGACCATGATGATATGAAATATATGGTGAGGGGAACCATAAATGGTTGATATGACCCCACCAAACTAGTACCTTACTGGATTTAATTTCTCAGACCCAGAACAGTCCTCTGACCCAGAAATGAATTACCAGTCAGGCTGGTAGTTGGAAAATCCCTCCTCAAGAGTTAATGAGGAAATGGGGCAGAGTACCCATCTATGAGGCTTCCATAACTGACCATGAGTTGGGGATTCAAACCCACACAATCTTGCGAAGGAAGGTAATAAAGGAGGTGATTCGTGGGTAGAGGAAGATCCACGAGGAATTAAAGTCGAGAGTCCAATCTCAAAGAGTGAAGTGAGCTCTTGTAGCACTCTGGTTCAAAGGAGAATTGAGAAACAATCTCATTTTGGGTGCAAGAAGTTTCTAGCAACGTTTTCAGTCCAAGATGATAAACAAGGATGCAAAGAAGATGAGTGACTGTGGAGGTACTCGTTGCAGGCCCCCTTACTTGGTATAGAGAAAACAGTTTGATAAGTTCCCATGGGAGGAGGAGAATAACCTCCGTCCATGAATGTCGTTGAGAAATAAGGAAGAGTCTCTCTCATAGCATCATGGTATAGCTAGGGGGTGGCCAACAGTAAATCCATCCAAGAGTGGTCGTGCCTACGGTTGGGTGGAAACATGCACCCCTTTCAGTAGTCACTTCACGATTTTTTTTTCTGATAAGTATTTTGATACTCTGTGTACTGGAATGGAAATGATGATTGAATATACATGTCTATGACTAAATTTTGTATTGAATGATTAAGGTATAAATGCTCATTKTTTTTTTGTCAGCCCGACATTGACCACTCCAGGAGAAAGGGGGTGGTAAGTGAGCGAAATCCTTCGAACGTCGAACTCACGAAGTCATGCAAGCCGTAGATCTAAGGAAACTGTGGGGCCATTCCTGACCATTAGATATAGAATATGGTAATCTTGGCACTGACCACTCCGAGAGCAAGGAGGAGGTCACACAAYGAATCCCCCAAATGTCGAAKTTATGAAGTAACGAYGACCATASATCAATGGATCTATGTGGACACATCTGGACTGTGAGATCTACGGAATTTGGAAGGATATCAGTCCGGAGTGACGTGGCACACTGATGTCACCTAGGGTTACATGGAATCATGTTTGATGTGCTACGTGTCACCTGGATTCRTACGTTTCACAGATCCTATGTGCCCATTTAAATGTGACACGTGCCACCCAATGAAGGGGCCATGTGTCATCTCTTCCTTTCCATGTGTTACCCCCTGGCACATATTCTCTTGGCTTATTGGCGGGTGGAGTACTCGAGACCCACCTGTCCTTGCCTCTATGTTTAATATACCACCACGTAAAAGGGTGGACACTTTGGGAGTCCAAGACTTTGGAAATCCAAGGGTTTTGAGGGTAGTGTCGTAGATAAGCCAAATGGACTGAAGGCTAGAGCCACGTGGTGATATTTCAGGCTCCTTCAGGAATTTGGGACTCCAGGGGATATGTGCGTAGAAAGGAAAAGGGGCATTTAGTGTCGAAGTGTCGAACGTCGAACTCCCCTCTAGCCTTTGTGTTAAACGAGGATCAAGTACTTGTTATCCCCTACCCTAGGGATAAATAAGGAGATCATGTCTCGAGGCCCACAGGTCCTAGACATGGAGTGCTGAGAGTCGAATGACTTGAGCATGGCCCCCAGAGGGCCCCTCTTTTCTTCAGTGCAACCCATTTATCAGCAACAACAGTATCCATCCTACCGACCTAGTCTTGAAGTAGCAGTAAGTCTTGCTCCATGAGGTAATGAGTCCAGGTATCATGGTATGTGTCACTTTGATTATTTAAGAACTTGAATATGTTGCATTGAATTCTCCTTCATTTCATAACATTTTCTTGGAAATTATGTTATTTAACTTGTTCATACCTAAAAGGGTGACATGATGCCCTAGTAAGTTGATCTCCATTTAGAATGGGTTGCTATTGGGTGGGTCTGTGAAAGGTCATTGTCCATTCCCTCCATACTTACCACTTCCCATATTTATTCCTCTCATTTCCCCCCTACCTTTGATCGGGCATTGATATTTTCCACACTAGGAAGGGTTATACCTTTCCTTGTGGGAGGAAGAGGCTAAAGGACCAAAGGGTAAAAGTATATAGCAAGAGTTAAAAGCCAAAAATGAAACCTTTGAGATGCTTCACCCAGGGATTCCCGAAAAAGAAGTAAAAAACTTCTCAATAAGAAAAGGGAACCTATAAGAAAAAACAAACACTCAAGGTATTAGTTGGTGGATGGGAGGTCTCATCATGAGCCAACCTATTATGACCATGGGAATGCAACGATATGACACTACCATCTATTTGGTCACCAAACTAGGGTAGTGACTCTTGGTGGCATAGCCAAGAGAAAGGGGATCTCATCACAAGCCAAATTTCTCATCTCCGTGAAATTCTTGTGGATAACGTTGTCACCTCTAGTCACCAAACTAGGAAAATTTCCCTCAACTTTTCCCTTGAAGCATAAAATAAAAATATCAAAAGCAATGAAGCTAAGAATAAAAGACAATGAATGGGCTAGGAAACAATGGCATCCATGACAAGGTGAAACTTTCCCCCTACAAAGGCACCCACAGGTAAGACTTACATTTCCATGTTATCACTGCACCCCATGCCCAAACACTTACCCCACACCAGCTCATAACACTTACATGACCTGAATTGGTTCTTTCCTAGGAAACACCCCAAACTTAAGGAGGATCAACCCAATAGGACACCTTGAGACCCTCTCCAAACTTGGCTTGTTAAATTGGATAATATCTTTGAGCATTTGTCTGGGTAAAGGGAGGTTTGATGCACATGTTTCGGTAATTTGATTATTGGATGTGATTTACATGTCACGATCCCTGTGACTTATGAACCCATGGAGGGCATACTTTTTTTTACTACAAGACTTTGCTCAGTGGACATGTACATGTGGGGGAATGATTAA
>SNQJ01S0182472.1:19168-33868 GCA_010110895.2 Picea sitchensis | reverse complement strand
TGGTTTCCACTTGGAAATCTATCATTCTCATCAAGGGCATCATATCAATGATCCATCTTTATCATTTGGTTTCCACTTGGACATCTATCATTCTCATCAAGGGCATCATATCAATGATCCATCTTTATCAATTGGTTTCCACTTGGACATCTATCATTCTCATCAATCCATATACATTGTTCATCAATCATCAATCAATCAATTACTTGACATCAATCAAACCAAACCATTTGCATCAATGACATATGATCCAACAATCTCCCAAATAATCAAACCATTGGCATCAATGACAACATGATCCAACAAAAACAACAGTCTAGATTGCTTCAAGTTAGTGATCAACGATGGAAATTAGTTTGTCGGCCTAAGGGAAGGTATGATGGATGAATGGTTGATATTTATTTCTATTTTAAGATAGTCAACTCAAATTAAAAGATTGTTATAACAATAAAAATAGTTGATTTTCCATGAAATTTTATGATTTTTGAATGGCATAAACTTGCAGAGTAATTTTGAGGGGCTAAACAACATTTTTTGGTAGTAAAAAACATGAGAAGAGGGTTTAGTAAGGTACACCTTATCTCTATAGATTAAATAAAATAACTCATAGAGAGATTCATATCGATGTTTTTAGCATCCGACAATTATTTCCGCACATGTATAAGTGTCTAGATGTGTGGAAATCATCTAAATCCTTTTATCCTTGAGACTTTAATTAAAGGAATTATTAAAGTGAAATGTTTTTATTAATTACATGATTTATTTAAGGAAACACTAAAATTAATTATCATTTAATATTATCCATTGATCTCAAGTGAGGTTATAAGTAATCTCAACCATCAATTATTTAAGAGACTAGGGTTAGGTCATAACTCAAGATTATAAAAGCAAGGTTAGGGTGAAGAGGGAAGACACTTGACACATTGATCAAAGTAGAGAAGGACTTTTTGTCATAGATTTTGATCATGAAGGATTTTGATTCAAGGAGATCTTGGATAGGTGGAGAAATACTTCCATCTAGATATCAGGTCAAGGAGACAAGAGAACAAAGGTAGCTACAAGTGGGTTTCAATGGAGTGAAGCCATGGGAAAGTGTTGATTTGTACAATCCTTGAGTTCATGTACATGGGCTACAGTGGATACAGGTGTATATATATGGGTTTACTTAAGGAAAGGTGTGTACACCTCAAAAAGTGTGTTAGATCTGAGTCGTATAGTAGATAATACATTTTCATGTTTGTTATACTTTTATTTCTCTCAGTGGGACATTATCCCTATTACATGAGCCCTGATTTTATTATAATAAAATCTTCTCAGTACTGGTTTTCCCTCCTAGGTTTTTTCTAGGGGTATCTACCTAAAAACATTGGTGTTTATTTGTGCATGATTTGGTTTCTAGTATTTATTCTACTATCTTTATTTGGGTTGAATATTTCAGTAGCGTATTTTTTTTTGGTGAGCTACTAACTTGATTTGCAGTAAGGAAATCACTAGATAAAAAGATACCTAGGTGTTGAAGTAATGACTTTAGCATGGCATTAGAGTTCATGCTCTGAGATAAAGCTAGATCTCATATCCATAGTATTTGATACCATATCTATCATATCTGTAGGAGATCTTATTAGATCCATAACTAGCAGGAAAAAATCGAATGATATATTTCATGGAAATAGTTGTACTGAGGCAGAACTAGGTTTTTGTATTTTTATGGAGTTGTATGCAAGTTGCAGAAGGAACATGCATGTGCATACGTGCATTTATTTGAATACAAGTGCATAAACATTGGTTTTAGTAACTACAAGTGCATACATACTTGGGTTCCTATAAGAAATGTCACATACATACATGGGGTTCAATGGTGACAGAAGTATACAAGTTCATAGAGATTAGTACAAGGGAGGTTTTAGCATTAGGTTATTTCTAGTGAAAATTATTAGGTCTAAGTGATCACAACAACATCTATGAGAATTGAAGACAGATTGGATGGAGGATCCTACTTCCTATATTGGAAAGAAAGAGTGACTTTGGCGTTAAAAGATTATGACCTTTGGGAGTTAGTGGACAAATAAATTGTGCCACTGACAAATCCAACAACTTTGGAAGTTCATGAAAAGAAGGAGATTAAATAAAAGAGTGTCATATTTCAGTGAAGGATCATCTAATTCCTCACTTATCTAAGAATAAGACAACCAAATATATGTTTTAATCCTTGGTAGGTTTATTCCAGAGCACTAACATGAATAGGAACATGGTATTAAGGAATAAACCTAGATCATCGCAGATGTCTAGATATAACAATGTTACCATCTATTTAATTAGGATCACTTAGGTACGTGATCAACTTCCATCCATAGGGGTGAAAACAAAGGAAGAAGAACTTGTGAATGTGGCATTGAATGGTCTTCCCAAGTATTGTGAACCATCTATCAAGGGAGTCTGCACAAGGATAAAAGGATTGTGAACCTTTTAATCCTTTTAGGGAAGTAGTGATCAGGACTTGGTGCTTGTTAGTAAGACAAAGAAGGGAAAAGGAAAGAGTTCTAGAAATAAGGGTAATAGTGATGGAGGATCATCATAGCGAGGGAAGAAGAAGGACTTTAGTAAAATTAGGTTCTTCCCATGCCATAAGAATGGAAATTATGAATATTAGTGTCGAGAGAAGAAGAAGGGTAAAATAAATACATAGACAAAAGCATCAACAAAGATGTAGCTTGATGAGTTTGCTGTGAAGTTTGAGAAGGATCCCTCACTAGTTCATTTCCTTTCTACTAGCATAGCTACTAGGAGTGTGTGGTTCTTGGATAGTGGTGCATCTCATCATATGATAGAAGCATGGGATCTATTTGGCAGTCTGATGGAAAGGAACTCAAATGTTCACATGGAATTCGGTGATGATGCCAAGTATGCAGTGAAGGGAGAGAGAATAATTACATTCCATCTTGAGTTAGGAGGTTCATTGGATGCCCAAGATGTGTTTTATGTACCAATATTGAAGAAGACTTTTCTCTTAGTCTAAACTATGGAGGAAAGGGGTTTTGTCATTACGTTTTAGAGAGGGAAAGTACTCATATGACCATAGAAAGATAGCCCATACACAATAGTGGTAATTTGGGTTATAGAGGGAACTTTATACAGGTTGTAGGGAAATCGTGTTCAAGATATTATACACAGTAGTGACAACCTATGTGATTTGTGGCATAGTAAGTTGGGAAACCTACACTATAGAGTGTTTCTTATTCTAAGGAAGGATTGTTAGAAGTCTTCCAGAGTTCAGTATTGAGCAACAAGGAGTGTGTAGAGGGTGTGCATTTGACAAGAATGCCAAGGATTATTTTCCTAATAGTGAGAGTAGGTCCAAGGGGATCTTGGATATTATCCATTCAAATGTGAGTGGGTCGATATCAGTAGAATAAATACAAGGATCATCATACTATGTGATGTTTATTGATGATTTTTCTAGGAAAACTTGGATTTTCTTTATGAATACCAACAATGAGGTCTTCAATCAGTTTTAGGAGTTTAGAACTCAGGTGGAGAACTAGACAGAAAATAATATAAAGGTATTGAGGTCAAATAATGCGGGAGAGTACGCCTCTAATCACTTCAAGGATTTCTTCAAGGAGGTAGGCATAAAGAGGTATCTGACAGTCTTATACAACCCTCAGTAAATAGGGTTGTGGAGAGAAATAATTGGTCCATCATCGGTTCTTCCAGGGATATGATACATCGCCAAGAGGTTCCTATGTTTGTTTTGGAAGATGCATGTAACACGAAGGTATATGTGTAGAATAGGAATCCTCGTATGATATTGTGGGACAAGACTTTGGAGGAGACATTCTCAGGAGTGAAGCCAGAGATAGGAAATTTGAGGATATTTGATTTTCTAGTCTACATCCATGTGCATGTGGAGAATAGAACTAAGTTGGAGCCTTCAGGATAGAAGGGTATATTTGTGGGGTACAAGGAGACCTCAAACACTTATAGAATCTTCATTCCATGCAACATAAGACAATTATGAGATGATATTTTAAGTTCGAAGAGAACTTTGCATCTAGGAGACCTCAAGAGTCATTAACAATGATAGAGGATGAGGAGAAGTAGGCTCCGAAGGATGAGAAATAATCAAATATTTAGACTTCAGGTGGCTATTAAAAACATTGAGGGGTGTTGGTGAGGATCCTAGGAGTGTGGTCAAATATTGCAAGCCTCAAAGGAAGTTTTTGAACTATATGGAACTTATGAGTAACATCATTGATGTTGATCCTTCTAGTTTTGAGGAAGCGACAAATCAGCAAGTATGGTGAGATGTCATGCTAGAGGAGTACACCTCTATTATCAAGAATGATGTTTGGGACATAGTGTCGAGACCAGAGGGGAAGTTAGTTGTGAGTCCCAGGTGGCTCTACAAGATCAAGCATGTTTCATATGGTAGCATCAAGAAGTTCAAGGAAATTTTTATGGAAAGATAGTTCTTGCAGAAAGAGGGAATGTACTACAAGGATATTTTTTCTCCAGATTCTAAGTATGATTCTATTTGACATGTTATTTATATTTTCTTCATTTATGAGGTGGAGCATACATCATATGGATTTGAAAACATATTTCCCCAATGGGATCATTGAATAGGAAGTATACATAGAGAAAACTCATGACTTTCAGGTACATGGACGGGAGTCTCATGTGTGTAGGCTTAAGAAATCCTTGTACAGACTCAAATAGGCACCGAGGACATGGTATTCCAGGATTGACAAATAATTATAGAGCATGGGATTTACCAAGATTGAGGCAGATAATAACTTGTACTTCATACTTGTTGGGTCTGATCCACTCATCTTAGTTATGTACGTATATGATATGTTTCTCACAAGTGTAGAGGAAATTATTGGAGGGTGGAAAGAATATTTTCCTATTGAGTTCACGATGGAGGACATTATCTTGATGCATTGTTTTTTAGGGTTAGGGGTATGGTAGGTATTGGGAGAGATATTCCTTGGTCAATGGAAGTACATAGTTTATATCTTGAGGAGATTTAGGATGGAGGAAAGTAGACCAATGGCTACACCTATGGTTACCAATATGGATAAGGTGATCAATTCAAATTCAAAGTAGGTAGATCCTAGGATATACATGTAGCGAATATGTCCCTTGATGTACCTAGTCAATACTAGGCCAAATATATGTTGTTTTTTTTAAGACCTTGAGTTTGTTCATGGTGGATTCGAGGCAGTTGCATTGGATCATAGCGAAGCATGTGCTCAGGTACTTGAGAGGTACAGTAGAGTATGGATAGTTGGGCCCTCCATTTTGAAGAACCAGATTTTCGGACACATAAAGGTTTTTTGGAACCCCATAGCACATCATCATTAGATACAAGTGTAAGAAAGCTAACTTCTAGTGAGTCAACAAGGAAAAACAATGATGTTCCACCTGGAAGAGAAACAAAAATATATGAAACGTTCGAGCACATGCCAAAAGGACACGAATCACAAAATCGTAAATATGTAATCAAGAAGACAATAAGCCCCATGGAAAAGTTATAAACCATGGAGTTATATAATTGGTTGGGGTCTGATGTTGGTCAAGTCTGTTCTTTTATATTATGTTATGTTCTAATTTTTTGTTCTTGGTTTTCCATTGGTTCTGCATTTATTTATGTGTTGTTCTGGGGTTTTGAGCTTTGTTGTTATTGATCATTATTGAGCGTGAACATCAACTACACAAAATTTGAGATTCCATATCGGATATCTCATTACCAATCCTATTGTATAAGTCTTGATATGAATAAAAAATCTATGTACAACAGTCTTGGGTATGAATATATGATGGATTATTCAAACACTTAAAATTTATCATTAGGAGGATGAATATATGGTTTGTTTCTTGTGTAATTTATTGTATGTTGTGTATTTACTAATTTCATTATTGTTTTAGAAACTTTTGTTATGTATTTGTTTACTTTAACATTGTACAACATAGGCTGTTTAATTATTTTATTGATCTAGGGCTTTAGATTCTATGATATCTTTACACATAAATATGGAACTATGCTATGATGTGCTAGATATGATGATGTTTCCTTTGTAATTCACTTTATCACACAAAGCGTCAGTTTCACTTTGAGTCAAACCTCCTTCCCTTGCAAAAGTTTGAATATGCCAATGCACTAGACTATGGCGGTACCTTTCTTTTTAACCTCAAAGAACCCCAATCTCCAAATCTACACCAACATGGATTGAGGTATCTTGGAGGAGATGGAGTGGATTTGTAGGGATAATTAGACTCATATTAGGAAGGGAGTACAGTAGATAGAAATACCACCTCATGGTGTTTCCTCAGCTTGGGATCAGTAGTGATTAATTGGTTTAGTGTGACACAGATTTTTGTAGCACTCAGTTCAACAGAGGAGGAGTATATGGCCTTGAGTATGGATAGCAGTGAAGACATTTGGCTTCACAAATTTATCACATGTTTATTTGGTCAGGAGTTGGAACATATGATTATATACTGTGATAATCAGTGTTGTATAAAAATATCAAAGAATTTGTTGTTCCATGACAAGTCTAATATAGATATCAAATATCACTTCATTCGATATAGGATCCAAAAGGTGTTGGCATTGTTGGTTATGTGTTATCATTGATGGCAACATGAGTCAGTCATGTACAAAGTTATACAACATGAATCGGTCATGAAAAAATTTATACAGTTGGAATTAGTGTCAGGATGGCCAGTAAGGTATGTCCATGCGTAATGAAGGGTAAATAATGGAAAGAGAATGCAACAAAGCAGCAAGGCTAAAGTTTAGGAGAAAAAGAGTATGGTAAATCTCATCGATGTAATATTTTATCACTGTCAAGGATCGATGATCTTTGTTACAGGTATATTTTCCAAAGCTTAGAAGAGATAGTGCTTTTGAATTCACACAAGAGATCAGATTTTAGAAAGATAATTTTTATAGGTGGAAACCTTTACAAAAATCAAACAACTAGAGTCGTTCTTCCAGAATTCGGATGTAAATATGATCGTTCGATCATAGAGGAAACTATTGGCATGTTTACAGGCAGGTGTCCCTATCATTGATGGAAAGATCAGAGTATGCAGCGATGGCAAAACAGGGACAACGTAAGCTCAGAAGAGATAGTGCAGAGGTGCACGAAGAGTGCAAGAGTGTGCTTGTTTATTTGATGGAAAAAAGGCAGGCAAGGAAGATCAGTAGCGCATGGATAATTGCATGGAAAGATCAGACTGGGCATTGAAGGAGTCGAGAAAGCAACTCATGACAAGAATGCCGAAACGGTGAAATGAGAAATGCCATAATACGTTGATCTGACTCCATTTTGGAGTTTCAGATACCAGGAGTTGAAGTGTCAAAACACTTTACCACAGGAGTCCCAGAATCATGAAATGAGAAATGTCGAAATCTCGAAAGCAGGAGACAGTTTCGGATACTGGGATTTCAGATACCGGGAGTTGGGGATGTCAAGAACTCTTACTACAGGAGTCTCGAAGTCGCAAAATGTGAAATCATGATATGCTAAACCATAATATAATCTCAATCGTTGGATCGAGGACAAAACTGGATCATCGATCCAACAAGGACATGTGGTGAAAGATCATACTTTCCCTCACTGGAAAGTCAAAGGAACAGGGTTCCCTAACCTCTCGAACTTGCGATACGTGAAATCGCGAAATAACTTTAGTCGTCAGATCGAAGTTTGATCTAGACCATTGATTTGACTCCATTTCAGAGTTTCGGTTACCGGGAGATGGAGGAGTCAAGTGTCGAGACTCCTCATCATAGGAGTCCTGAAGTTGCGAAGTGAAAAAAGATGAAAAACTGATCTGACTCCATTTCGGAGTTTCATAGACTCGGACTTGGAATAGAAGAACATTCACATCAAGAATGTTGAAATCGCAATATGAGAAATTGTGAAGTGATCTAGGCCGACAGATATAGGAGGTGAATATGGCAGACCACATCAAAAAGGATAGCTTGAAGACTATGACACGTGGCACGATCAGACAATGACAAGTGTCAAGTTGATTTGGCATTTCAGGCCACTGGAAATCAAAATTCTGAGTGACATGTGATAGCCACTCGGGTCATGACACATCATCGAGTGACACAAGACTAACCTCACTCCAAGAGTTTTTGCTTTGGGAGTTTTAACTCCATCACTCCCCTAAAGTCCCAAAGGATGAAGTCTCAGGGCAGAGGATAGTCGTCTGATCACCATGGATTGAGGGCCGTTGATCTGGATATCGAAGCACTTCTATGATTAGAGAGGGGTCATATTCCAGTGGTCACATCATCAAAGAGTTGTAGAGAAAATCTTGAAGCAGTAAGATCCTTTTTCAGAGTTTCGGAGATCGTGACTTGGAGAGCCGAGATGCCACAAAACAGGATTGCCTAAATGTAGAAATGTGAAACACGTTTTGGCTTAGCTTGTGGTCAAAGCCATTGGTCACATCGGCAGAAGATGGAGGAAGAAGCTAGTGCAACCAAGCTCAATTTTGGAGTTTCAGGGATCAGTATGTGAAGCATAAAGAAACCTTAACCACAGGAATCCCAAAATGCCAAAATACGAAACGACGAATTAAACACAAGACCCTACGAAATCCATCCAACAGTGCAAGTGAACTTGAATATGATCGAAGGGCTATTGTTGCACTTCCCAGTGTAACTACTAGAAATGACTGATGGTTTCTTCCAGAGGACTTGAAGGGGCCTCAAAATGATCGCCAAAGAAGATGAAGAGGCTTGAGGCATCTTCCAGTGCTTTAAGACTATTCTTAGAGGCGATTGAGAGATGGATGAGCGTTGAAGCCTGTAACTACAACAGAGAGGGTTAGCTCGACTATGATAGAGAAGATGAAGAGTCTTAACTGCCAAAGGATGAGAAATCTCAGCATAACACCCAGTGATGTTGGATGCATGGGTTAAACCGCCAGAGAAGATGAAGAGTTGCAATGATGATCAGGTAGAGTACTCGACATGAGGAGGAGATGCAGTATAGAGAGAGGGGCTAGAGGCTATAGGGAGAGAGCTATGGCAGAGGGAAGTGTGAGAAAACACCCTGATGTGGAGAATAGTGGCAGGGGGACAACATGCAAGAACATGGCGCATATTTCATGCACAAGGAGAACAAAGACTATAACAATGTAGAACAAAGAAGAGATCAAGGTTGTTGATGTTGGGTGCGACTGAGGTGTGAAGAAGAAGGAAGAGTGCAGCAATATGTTGGTAGCCAATAATTTTTCGCTTTTTAATTGCTCTAAAAAAGAAAAAGCTGCCTACACCTCTTGTCTCATAAATGACAAATCATCATCTCATTGTGCAACTAGATATTTGTTTTATTTTTGCGACAATTGCATTTTGGTTTCAATTTGGTTTTCACAACTGAAGGTGTGAAAACACCTCTTTTATTGTTTGGATTGTCGTCGTCTTTTATTGATTTTTCCAAAAGACGCTTGACCATTGGTTTATCGCGTGACTACAAAAGATTTTTTCGAACTTATGTCCTTTGGCCTACTCTTACCTTAATTGCGCATTTGATCTATTTGATTACTAAGACATTGAGCATGAAGATTTATTGGTTTCATTTGATCCTTTAAAGGTTATGATTGATTTTGGTCTAAAATGCTTTGATCCTTATTGCTATGACTCATTGATGATATGAGATTTTGTTGTAATGTTCTAAAAAAACTTTGAAATTTAAACATTTGAATATGCAACAAATGCATTGGTAATATTATGAGGTTGATGTGAGGATAAAGACAATGGTTTGAGTTTCACAAAGGTGCATTTATTAATCTTTTGGATTTCAATTTTACAATCGATGCTTGGTGCATTGTTTTGTGAGTTTGAGTATTACATTGAACGATCATAGTTTCAAACTGTGCATTGGCACGATTGAATTAACATTGTTTTAAAATGTTTGATTGACACGACGGATCATTGGTTAATGTTGGATTGAACTTGGCACATGAATGTAACATATGGTGTTGGTTCTATTTCAGATGGATGACACGTTGATATGGTTGTACACCTATTTGGTTGGCCGATACATATGGTTTAAACGATTATCATTGTGCACTGTACTCAGTCATTAACACATTGCATGGCGGTGCTAATCCCACCACCTTCGCACACATGTAATTAATCCTTGCCTCGTTGAACACTGAGTGTTGTTAAACCCTATCATTTTTCAACCATGTGCATTGTTTTTCAAACCCCCACCATGCGCAGAAGCCATGGCTCCTGTCATAAGGGCCGAGCCCAACAGATGCCAAGCACTGTTGATGTTTGATGGTGCATATAATGACCTGGAAAATCTCGGGTGGCTCGCTTTCATTAGGAAATTCGATGGTTATAACCACACTGTGACTCAGCAATTTGCGTTATCATTCGATGGCTGCCGAGCCAAAGTTGGAGATGTTCAGCTTGAAATCACTGAATAGTTTCTCAACTCGGCAACCAACCTGCCTGTTACGGGACAGAAGTGGTCCAAAAGTTGCAAGGTAGATGATGTCCCGTGGACATTATTATTTCGGTCTCGGACAGTGAATTCCTGCGACAAAGGATTGCTTGCTAAAATGTTGAAACCACGTTGGTATGATCTCCTGATGATAATCAAGCAATTCATTACTTGTGAGGGCAGGTACGGGTTCATTTTCTTATTTCACTTGCGTTTATTGATGGTTTTTATGGGTTTCGAGATTAGTATGCCCTACTATCTGCATAGAAGTTTGTTCAAGATGGCTAAAAGGTACAAGCGAAACCAAGCTGATACCAGCCTCTTCCATTTGGGGTTGATTAAAATGATATTGGTGTACGAGTTAGGGTTACGTCGGGATTGTTGGGATAGTTTTCTCAGTCGTAATGGCTTTGAAGAATTAAACCCTCCACAGGTTGATAAACCCATGGTGGCCGAAACCCATCCTATTCCCCCTGTGCCTTATAGTGTTTTTCTACCCAAGCCTATACCTGACCCACCTACGAATTTTCCTATGGCTGTGACTAAATAGGCCGAAGTTGATAAACCTGCGACCAAACAGCCTAAAACTAAAACTAATACTAATTCTAGAGGCAAGAAAAATGCAAGGTTAATCTCTCGCATGGCGAGGAATAAACCCAAGACCCCTGCCAAATCAGAGCCTATCGTGGTCAGTGAAGACTCTGATTCAGAGATTGAACGCTTTCTCACTGAAGAGTATCCTTACTCTGAAGGCTTGTGTGGCAAACCTCCTTGTGATTTTGTCAAGAACTTACCTCCTTGTCTGCGGGATAACCCTGACTTCCCTGGTATTGAACCACCCCATGGAACCCTCGATGAATCGTCGAAACCCTCGACTTCTCAACCTGTTGCTCCACCTTGCGATCAGTGTGGGTTATGGCTGGAAAGATACTACTTGGATGTACCAACATTGCAATTCAGAATCCACGATTTGGAAAACCAAGTGGCAAAGCTCACTTGTCAGAATGCAAAGGTGCAACCTAACGACAAGAATCAACGAACTACTGGTTCAATCCTATTCAAAAATGTCGAGTCTGCTACAGCATTTGTCAATTCCAAATTGACATAGTCTCAGCAACTGCGCTGGTATAACTTTCATTCATTTATATTACACTTCCATAAACTCTGTGTACATATTTCACCTGTTCTGTTACATAAGCATGCTTTGCTGTATATAATTTTGTTATAGTTTAAGATTCGATTGGATTTGGTTTTGATTCGATGGATCGTCAAATAGATATGACTGTTCAAATTTTGGATGCTCTATTGATAAGTAAAGTTGTTGTTGGTATTTCTATTTTCCGATACAGTCAATGCTACGATTTGAAATGGTTATGATCTATATGAACATGATTGATAAGTGGGTTAACTATTTCGACCAAGTCTGATGCTTTTCTGTTGACACATAACCAATTGCAACTTATTCGATTCTCATTATTGGTTGAATTGGATCCTGTTCAGGGTTTCGATATTGTTTCTATAATTAACGTTGTAAAGATTTGTGTTGATTATTGCCCAGTCCATGAATTTTGTCGATTTTATCGCGCCTCTGTCTGTTGAATGTGTAGTGATCAAACATGAATATTTTTTTGAGTCGATATTCATAGAGTATGATTTCATCCGATTGCAATAAAAGAAATTTATATATCGTCCTTTTAACTGAATGATATTAATCTGTTGTGTTGACTATAACCAGTCAATGACAGTTACGACCATACCTGTGAACTGTTTGAAACTCAGCAAACAAAGTCTATAGATGGATTCTATGGATATGGTTGTGCATATTTCATCATAACGTCTTTCTATATTGGCAATGGATTAAATAATGTGAATCTTATACAAATCAATAATGATTGTCCTGTATCTCATACGATTTGATCTACCATTGATTGCATTTATGAAACAGTCATGCTAAGATTTTATTCGATTTTATGTCAATTGGAAAAAACAGAGTATTCATACCCTGTCCCGATTGCATTCTTTTTTATTTGGTTTAATTTAAGGAATAATTGAATCATTAGTAATTAGTTTTGGATTTGATTTTTTATATATCTACTCCTGTTGCTATCTTTTGACTAGCTACAGAATTAGATGATTCTGTAGCTAAGTCTGAAAAGTCAATTTTTTATTGTTTTTCTAATAAAACATCCTTCTAATTTGATCTTTGTGTTCTATTGCAGGCAAAGTCGAATTGGCAATAGATATCATGAGCAGTTAGGGGATGATCTACAGATTTTACTTGCATTTTATTTCCTTAGTATAGGAGATTTTGGGATTTTTCCCCAGATTATGTAAAACAATTTGCTATTATTCACAAGGATGTTTTACCTTGTGAGAAACCTATATAAACCTATGGTTTTTGTAATAATAAACATCCTCAGTTGTGGGAGAACAGGGATATGTAATTTTGATTCAAACTAGAGCAAAATTGATGTTTTGTTATAGCTTTCGCTTTTCAATATATCAACATTGTGTTCCAAGTTTTGTATATCATTTTGTTTATGGTTTAGTATTACTTTGCTATCTAGATCAGATGAAAATGATATAATTTATTTACTGTTATACATATCCTTTTGCTTCCAAAGAAATAAAGGACATAACAATTGTTGATTCATTTTGTGAATGATAGCTTTGTCTTCTTCATAGATTGGATTATTATATATGAGTTTGTTGCATAATAGGTTTCCCTTTTGCAGGAATTTATAATCAGAATATTGTTATGATTCCTTTTATGTCTTGTTTGTCCTGTACCACTCTTCAAAGAGCATCATAGCTGATCGTTTGCAAGAAGCCTTTGGACTAAACGGTGTGAATTTCTTCCGCCGAACAGCTTAGAAGTAATCATACACAGGGCAGACTTGGAGCGTTTCCAGGTCAATTAGAATAGAGTTTACTGTTGTTACCAAGTAGTCTAATATAGATGTAAATTCATTGGATTTATATTAGATCCTTTAATTTCAGTAAACATATTAGGTGATTTAATTTTAGTAATATTTATTTCTTTTTCATAAAATATAAAAGTCAAAAAAAAAAAGAGAGATTCTTGGTTGTCCTAAGGCAGAGAACACATATGATTTTTGCAGGTTTTAATCAAATATGTAGGTTGTCAATAGTGTACATTTGTGAATAAGAAATATTATAGCTAAGATTAGATAGTTGATTTGAGTTATTATAAGTGTAATTAGTAGTTTGTAGATAGAATAGTTAGGATAGTTTGTATCTAGCATATTAGTTCCTTTTTACGTTTTATCAGTTTCTAGTTTCCTCTATTTTAGTTTGTTTCTTGTATTTAATCATAGTTAGTTTGTTTTATTTAGTTTAGGTAGATCACTTAGCTCAGATCAGATTTTCTCTTTGGTTCTCTTAGAATACCTTAGAGCAGCCAACGGAGCCGTTAAACTTGTCAGGGTGGTTCATTCCAAACGGCTTGGGTTATTTAGACAACCCCGGACCGGTTCCACTCTCCCAGTTGACGGACGGTCAATTTCGCCCGTCAACGCAATAGAAATGTATAGAAGGGGAATGGTGCATTGAAGGGACATGACGTAGAGAGCATAAAAGGCAAAAGAATAGAAAGCACAAGGAGTGTGCAGAAGACACTGATGCAGACAGAGAAGCACAGTGTAGCAGAATAGTTATGAGACCGGTAAGCCATTGAAGAAATTTATATCGTTGTAATAAGTCATAATAGCAAAGATTTATATTTCAGGGTGGTAGCGAGGTGCTAGGGAGGAATGTTATCCTCAGAGATTCAAGTGGGTGCTTGAACACAGGGAGTTGTAGCTTCCCTCTAGTTGGTTCTAGAGAAACTGGGGAGTTGGTGCTTCCTTCTAGTTGGTGCTAGAGAAACCAGGGAGTTGGTGCTTCCTTCTAGTTGGTCCTAGAGAAACCAGGGAGTTGGTGCTAGAGAATCCAGAGAGTTGGTGCTCTTAGCAAGTAGAAACTTGCAAAACAAAGGTTGTAGCCTCATTATGAGTTGGTGCACATATGTATGATAATGTAAAGAATGTAAAGATTACTTATCATATAAAAAAGAAGAGTTTTTTACCTTGTATGGGTTTCCTGAGGGAATATCTGTCTCGGTGTATCTCATATGTGCGATTGATGATGAATGTTCTATTTCTTACTTCCCTGCAGTATTGTGACTGTCATTAAATGTTGTGTAAAGAGTTTAAAATAAGCA
>SNQJ01S0182472.1:0-15139 GCA_010110895.2 Picea sitchensis | reverse complement strand
AAGAAAAATATCTAAAAGAAATGTTGAAAAGATTTCAAATGGAAGATTCTAAACCTGTGGGTACACCTATGGTTACTGGATGCAAATTAAGCAAGGATGATGACTCACCTGATGTTGATCAAATTTCATATAGGTCAATAATAGGCAACCTGTTGTACATCACAACATCTCACCCAGACACAATGCATGTTGTTGGAATGGTAGGAAGGTATCAATCTACACCTAAACAGAGTCATTTGCAAGTTGTCAAAAAGATATTCAAGTATTTGAAAGAAACAATTACTTATGGTCTGTGGTATCCCAAAAATTAGAATTTTCAGTTAACTGCTTATTCAGATGTAAATTGGGCAAACTGTGTTGATGAGAGAAAAAGCACCAGTTGAGGAGCATTCTTCCTAGGTGACTCATTAGTAGCATGGCTTAGTAAAAATCAAGGTTTCATTTCTTTATAAACTACATAGGCATCGTATATTGTTGTTGCTACCTGTTGCACTCGGGTATTATGGATGATTCATACACTTGCAGACTTGGAGGTAAAATATGCTGCACCGATCCCAATTCATTGTGATAACACTAGTGCCATCAGTGTGTCTAAGAATCCTGTATTCCACTCCAAGACCAAGCATATTCCCATAAAATACCATTTTCTAAGAGAGCAGGTCACCAATAAGGTTATTCAAGTCCATTACATTCCAACCACAGAACAAATTGCAGACATCTTTACTAAAACCCTAGCCAAGACACCATTTGAATATCTCTGATAGAATTTGGGTGTCATCCCATATCACACCTAAGAGATTACATCCTATTAGGGGGAGCTTTATATTGATTGAATATCTGATACCTCCTAAAAATACTGCAACAACTCAGGGGGAGCATGTTTTCTTTGACATTGATGTCAAAGGGAGAGAAAAGGAGTGGTCCATACTGGATGCTACAGTTGGAGGTCAAAACATATGAGCGCAGTCATTCAGGGTTGCCATCAATGCCAAAGGGGGAGATTGTTGGCATGTTTACAGGTAGGTGTGCTTGTCATTGATGGCAAGATCAGAGTATGCAACGATGGCAAAACAGGGACAACGTAAGATCGGAAGAGATAGTACAGAGGTGCACGAAGAGTGCAAGAGTGTGCTTGTTTATTTGATGGAAAAAAGGCAGGCAAGGAAGATCAACAACACAGGGATAATTACATGGAAAGATCAAACTGGGCATTGGAGGAGTCAAGGAAGAAACTCACGACAAGAATGTTGAAACAATGAAATGAGAAACACTAGAATACGTTGATCTGACTCCATTTAAGAGTTTCAGATACCAGGATTTGAAGTGTCAAAACACTTTACCACAAGAGTCCCGGAATCGTGAAATGCGAAATGTCAAAATCTCGAAAGCAGGAGACATTTTTGGATTCCGAGAGTTGGGGATGTCAAGAACTCTTACTACAGGAGTCCTGAAGTCGTGAAATGTGAAATTGAAATATGCTAAACGAGGATATAATATCAACCATTGGATCGAGGACAATACTAGACCATCGGTCCAAGAAGGATATGTGGCGAAAGATCATCCTTTCGTTGACTGGAAAGTCAAAGGAACAGGGTTCCCTAACCTCTCGAACTCGCGATACGCAAAATTGTGAAATAACCTTAGCCGTCAGATCGAAGTTTGATCTAGACCGTTGATCCGACTCCATTTCGGAGTTTTGGATACTAGGAGATGGAGGAGTCAAGTGTCGAGACTCCTCATCACAGGAGTCCTGAAGTTGAGAAGTGCGAAAAGCTGAAAAGTTGATCTGACTCCATTTCGAAGTTTCATAGACCGGGACTTGGAAGTGAAGAACATTCACATCAAGAATGTCAAAATCGCGATATGTGAAATCGCGAAGTGATTTGGGCCGATAGATCTAGGAGGTGAATGTGGCAGACCATGTCATAAAGGATAGGTGGAAGATTATGACATGTGGCATGATCAGACAATGACAAGTGTCAAGTTGATTTGGCATTTCAGGCCACTAGAAATCACAATTCTGAGTGACACGTGACAGTCACTCGGGTCACGAAATGTCATCGAGTGACGCAAGACTGACCTCACTCTGGGAGTTTTTTCTTCGGGAGTTTTAGCTCCATCACTCCCCCAAAGTCCCGAACGCTGAAGTCCCGGGATAGAGGATAGCCATCTGATCACCATGAATTGAGGACCATTGATCTAGACATCGAAGTGCTTGTGTGATTGGAGAGGGGTCATATTTCAATCGTCACATCGTCAAAGAGCTGTAGAGAAAATCTTGAAGTGGAAAGTTCCTTTTTCAGAGTTTTAGAGATCGCAACTTGGAGAGTCGAGATGCCACACAACAGGATGTCGAAATGCCAAAATGTGAAACACGCTTTGGCTTAGCTTGTGGTCATGGCCATTGTTCACATTAGCAGAAGATGGAGGAAGGAGCTAGTGCAACCAAGCTCAATTTCAGAGTTTTGGGGATCAGTACGTGAAGTGTAAATAAACCTTAACCACAGGAATCCCAAAATGTTGAAATATGAAATGGTGAATTAAACGCAAGACCCTACGAACTCCATCCAATGGTGCAGTTGAACTTGAATATGATCAGAGGCTTACTGTTGCACTTCCAAGTGTAACTGCTAGAAACGAATGATGGTTTCTGCCAGAGGACTTGAAGAGGCCTTAGAATGATCGCCAAAGAAGATGAAGAGGCTCGAGGCATATTCCATTGATTTAAGACTATTCTTAGAGGCAATTGAGAGATGGATGAGCATTGAAACCTGTAACTGCAATAGAGAGGATTAGCTTGACTATGATAGAGAAGACGAAGAGTCTCAACTGCCAGAGGCTGAGAAATCTCAGCATAACACCTAGTGATGCTGGATGTGTGGGTTAAACTGCCAGAGAAGCTGAAGAGTTGTAATGATGATCAGGTAGAGTACTCAACATGAGGAGGAGATGCAGTATAGGGAGAGGAGGTAGAGGCTATAGGGAGAGAGATATGGAAGAGGGAAGTGCGAGAAAACACCCTTATGTGGAGAACAGTGGCAGGGGGAGAGCATGCAGGAACATGGTGCATATTGCATGCACAAGGAGCACAAAGACTATAAGAATGAAGAACAAAGAAGAGATCGGGGTTTTTGCTGTTGGGTGTGATTGAGGTGTGAAGAAGAAGGCAGAGCGCAGCAGTAGAAATATACAGAAGGGGAATGGTGCATTGAAGGGACATGGCGCAGAGAGCATGAAAGGCAAGAGAACAGAAAGCTCAAGGAGTGTGTAGAAGACACTGATGCAGATAGAGCAGTGCAGTGTAGAAGAATAGTGATGAGACCGGTAAGCCATTGAAGAACTTTATATCATTTTAATAAGTCATAATAGAAAATATTTATATTGTGGTAGGGAGGTGCTAGGGAGGACTGTTGTCCTTAGAGTTTCAAGTGGGTGCTTGAACATAGGGAGTTTTAGCTTCCTTCTAGTTGGTGCTAGAGAAACCGGGGAGTTGGTGCTTCCTTCCTTCTGGTTCTAGAGAAACTGAGGAGTTGGTGCTTCCTTCTAGTTGGTGCTAGAGAAACCAGGGAGTTGGTGCTTCCTTCTAGTTGGTGCTAGAGAATCCAGAGAGTTGGTGCTCTCAGCAAGTAGTAGTTTGCAAAACAAAGGTTGTAGCCTCATTATGAGTTGGTGCTCATATGTATGATAATGTAAACAATGTAAAGATTACTTATCATATAAAGAAGAAGAGGTTTTTACCTGTATGGGTTTCCTTAGGGAATATCTGTCTCTGTGTATCTCATATGTGCGAATGATGTTGAATGTTCTGTTTCTTACTTCCATGCATTATTGTGACTGTCATTAAATGTTGTGTAAAGAGTTTAAAATAAGCATAATTGTTTAAGCCCAGTAACAACTGATTCACCCCCCCCTCTCAGTTGTTCAACAAAAACCTACATAAAGAAGGAGAGAATCATGGTCATATGATTGAAGATTCAGGAGTGACTTAAACCGTTAGATCATGTATGAGGAACAATGGTCAAATTCAGAGATGACTGCTTCACATAAAATTACCCGAAGGAAAAATATTTTAGTCGAAGATGAAGTCCTGAATTGAACGTGAGTCGTCTGATCTCAGAAAAAAATTGGGCGTAATATTGACCGTCTGATCAAAATAAAGTGGAAGGATAGGAAAAGAAAGTCCAAGCCATGAAATCCCTCATTAAAATCGTTAGATATCATCATGAAAGATCTCATCAGTTGGATAAAAGTTGAGTAGAACTGGTCAACCTCAGCATTGACCACTTCGATGAAAAGGCATTCGAATTGAACCAAAATTCTCAAATCCCAAATTCATGAAGAAAATTCATTTGTCTAATCTAAGGAACACTTTGGGAAATAACTTGACCATTGGATCGAGTAAAGAGGAAGTATAGGATAAGCAAGGCCAAAGGCTCAAGATCCCAAATAGTCAAATTCCCAACAACTCTTGGATCGTGTTAAGATTATCAGGTTAAAGAAGGATCGTTATATGAAGTCAAGTTAATTGAGTTTTATTCTTTGGGGAATCTCACTCCGAGAGAATTGGGAAGTGGGAAAAATCGAATAACCCGAAGTCCCGAAGGCTGAAATGAATCTGTACCATCCAAGTGGAAGGATATCCTAAGCATTGAGGGTCGTTGGATCATCCATGATAGCAGGACCACGCCAACAGGACATGTGGTGCAATCATATGCTGGCAAGTGTAAAGGTCCATTTGGCACTTTAGGTATACAAAACTCATGAATCTAGGTGACACATTGTAGCCACTCAGTCATTGCCACGTCAATAGTGAAGTCACAAACCACGTCACTCTAGACTTACTAGGTTCGGGGATATCCAAGCCTTTGTTATCATCTAATCATTGAAGGCAGGAATCATGAAGTAACGTTAATTGTTGATATAATTTGGGAGCATTCACGACCATTGATCAAGTATAGTGGAAGGATAGAGTAAGCGTAAATCTCAAAGTAATGCTAATCATTGATCTACTTTAGAAGTATTCTCAATTGTTGATCAAGCATAGTTGAAGGATAACATAAGTGGAGGTTTTAACTGATATCTAGTGGTCATCACCACCTTATGCCTTATTCGGTAGGTAATCCTTTCAGAGGGATGCAACTATCTCAGATTTTGAATATCCTGTAGTCATGAATCTCTGAAGTTACAGAGTAAATAAAATATGTCCATCTCAACGTTCAATTAAAACATGACCGTTGATTTTGATAAGTGATTAAGAACATGTTTGTCTTAAAACTTAACCATCATCTGTGATCATATAGAAGTCCCGAAGTGAACGAGAATCGTCCACTCAACTGCAAATTAAGTCATGACCGTCGATTTGTTTGAAGCCTCTGGATAATCCAGGATCATCCATCAAATGAAATATTAACATTGACCATCTAATCTAATAGTGAATATAGTATACTCACTTCAGAGAAATATACTCTGGGAGGATTGAATGACTTCAAAAGATTGAAGTTATGAAGGATCAAGTATCAGAGAACCTGGTTTCAACACCGATCAAGTGATAAGGTAAAGAAGCTAAAGGGGAACAAAGTAATAATCCCTTGAACGCTTGAATACAGTCCCATGTAGAAGACTAGGGGCAGAATAAGAAAGCGTTAGGAACAAATGCTTAAATAGATAGGCCTGTGGTTTTGACCTCACATCCATTTGAACACTAGGTTGAAAGAAGCACCTCATACAAATTTCATTTATGTAAACATCTCAAGGCCGATAGAGTAATTCGACAAAGAATTAACACCATAACAACACAGAGAATCGGTAAAAGATCAAATATGATTTGTTGGTGAACTGAGAATGCAACAGATCCATGGGAACAATATAATGAGTCGATCCATATCTTTGAACAACTCATGAGGAAAAATGAACCAATACACAACCATGATTAAAAGAGAGTTAAATCATGAGAATTATGAATAAATAATAATAAGGAAAAAATATATTATTTAAAGTTTAGTATTGTCATTTAAATGAAAAGTTACAATGGTTCAATATCAAAACACTCAATGTTTCAAATGCACACCAGTTGGAAGATTATATAAACAAGAAATAATGGTGAAAAGAGTATGTTTTGTTGGATTAAATATATTTTTATATAATGGATTGAATGGAAGTTCATTCTATTAGGTTGGTGCTTGTTTACAAGCTGGGCCTTGTTATGATGGTTGCATTCCTCACATCTCAGTTGGATCTGAGATCAATAAGTTGGGACTTGTTATGAGGGTTTGATTCCTCATTTCTCAGTTGGATATGAGCACTACAAGTTGGGTCTTGTATCAGAGAGTTGGATCTCTCATATTCACTTGAAATCAAGGATATTAAAGGATTTACTTTATATGTATTTATACAAGTTAAATAAATAAAAGAAATATATTATATCTACTTCATACAGTTTTTGTTTTATATGTTTATGAATAATTAATTGAAATGCATATCTTATTCAATTAATTCAATTAATCTATGAAAGCACGAAAATTAGCCAAAAGTTCCAGACACTGATTCACCCCCCTTCTGAGTGGCAAGTGTACATTTCAACAATTGGTATCAAAGTGTGTGCCTTCAACACAATTTAAACACTAGAAGGTAGATTTTGAAGAAATGGGTGGACAAATTTCTATCTCCACAAATGAATATCCCTTATTTGATGTAACATATTATTCATCATGGAGGGAAAATATGAAAAGATATATGAATTCAATAGGATATAGACTTTTGGATTCATTAGTAAGTAATCCCTGACACTTAGTTACTTCAAAGCGTAAAAACAAAATTAAAAGCAAGAAAGGAGAAACAATTCATTAGCCTTAAAAGAAATCCAAGATGGATTGTCATACCAAGTCAAAGAAAATATGAGGCACTACAGATCTACTAAAGAATTATGGCTCCAGATATAAAATTGTTATCAGAATGAAGCACGGGAAGAAGAGAAATCCTATCAAAGTAAGGAACCAGACTCGGAAAAGGAGAATTCCAATCAGATTGAAGAACAAAATACAAATAAAGAGAATTCTAATCAGAATAAAGAACAAAACACAGAATAGGACACGTCCATCAAAGAATTGATGAAAACCCGAGTCATTGACAGAGATGACTACTACATCAAGGAATTGATGAATACCTCAGAGAAATCCTCAGAGAATTGATGAATACCTCAGAGAATTGATGAAGAAGAGAAATCCTATCAAAGTAAGGAACTAGACTCAGAAAAGGAGAATTCCAATCAGATTGAAGAACAAAATACAGATAAAGAGAATTCCAATCAGAATAAAGAACAAAACATAGAATAGGACACGTCCATCAAAGAATTGATGAAAACCCGAGTCATCGACAGAGATGACTACTACATCAAGGAATTGATGAATACCTCAATATTCACTAAAGAAAAACTATCATATTTTAAGAATGATGGTATAACTACAATTGAAGTGATTAGTATGGAACCAACAAATGGTCTATATATTGACATAAATAAGGATGTTCTTGACCAGCTTGAATACATAGTTATGTGCAATTTTGAAGAGTTGGAGAAACTTCAGAAGGAATATATGTTGCTACTACAACAGTTAGATCAATCTAACCATGAATATCATGAACAAAATATTCAACTAGAAAACAAAGAAGAAGAAATCAAAAGATTCAAGACCGAAGTTGTTAATCTAACATAAGAATTGGAAGAATTAAGGACACATGACAATAAAAGAAAATAAGTACTATAAGAGACAGAAGAAATGGTCATTTGTATAAAAACTCAACTTGAAGAAACTAAGAAAAATGAAGAATCCCAGAAGATCCAATTAAATAAAAGAGAAGAATCATGTCACATGTTCGAATTGGAAATTATTAATGTCAAGAAGATAAATGAAATTACTATTGCAACTCTAATGAATCAATTTGAAGAAGCTATGAACAATGAAGAAGAACATAAGATACAATTAACTAAAAAGGAAGAATCATGCCACAAGTTGGAATTGGAAGTCATCGAACTCAAAAGGATTCAACTAGAAAACAAGGAAGAAATCAAAAGATTCAAAACTAAAATTTGTGATCTAACAAAAAATATGGAAGAGTTGAAGACATATGAAAAAACTATTAAAATCAAAGAAGTCTTGGATGAGACAGAAGAAATAGTCATCAATCTAAAGACTCAACTTGAACATGCTAAGGAAATGGAAGAAGCCCTAAAGATTCAGTTGACTAAAAAGGAAGAGACATGTCACATGTTGAAATCAAAAATAGTCAATCTCAAAAAGATGATTGAAAAGACAAATAAAACTGTCAATTTACAGAATAGCTCAACTATCCTAGATAAGATTTGGAACAATCAAAGATCAATTGATGATAAAAATGGTCTTGGATATAATAAAAAAGAAGACAATGACAAGTGGAGCACCATTTACAAACATGAGAAAGGATGATCTTTCTCAAAAGGAAAAGGTCTAATTACAAATAAATTACAAGTCATGAATTTTGTTAAGGAAGGAAGCTACATAAGTAAAAAGGAAGAAGAAAATCAAAAGACAAATCTCTCAAGACAAAATAAATTCAAGAATGGAAACACCTTCAATGACTATTGTTTTTCTTTTCATAAATTTGGACATAAAGCAATGGACTGCAAGAAACTACAAAAAGGATATACAGGAAAACCCAAAAACTCAATTAGATGTTGGATATGCAATTTTGTTGGGCACACAACAAATTTTTTTATACAATGAGATATTACAAATCCCAAAGTTGCAGGAGTTTAAAAATTCAATCCTTAAATAAGTCATTCAAGTCAAGGAGAAAACCTAATAAAATTTGGAAGAAGAAAGGAGATTACAAATCTCCAACACAATTAGAAAGAAAAGGTCCAAAAATAAGAACATCTCATGGAAAAGTATGGAGAAGAAAATCTGAAGGAGGAAGAAAGAAAGATGATCTTACACCTGAAAATGAAGAAATTAATAATAGGAAATTGATGGTTGAAGGTCATAGTAAGGAATGTGAAATTCAATATGAAATAGATAAAGCTCAAGAAAGGGAAGTCCCTATAGAAAAATATGACACAATCCTGATGACGTCATAATCCTTTAGCCAAAGAAAGAAAAATCATTGATAGGGGGAATTGTAGAATACAAGAAGGAGAAAATGGACAAAGGAGAGCATTGCCTTGGGGGAGTATAACATCAGAGGGAATAAGAAAAGATAATTTTTTTCATTTTTGTAAAAAGGAGAGAAGAGAAAAAGTAGCAGATAGGTTCAAGGGGTATCAATCAACAAATATTGATTGATATTAGAAAATGTAAATTGATAACAAAATTGGTATTAGATCAATTGGTATCAATCCTCAATTGATTTTCCTGTGAAATATCAAAGAAGAATAAGAAGATGAGAAAAAAAATCAGTAAGATTCATACTCTTATTCTATTTAAAAAAGGAAATATAGTAAGAACTCAGGGGGAGTATTTTGGTTATCAAATAAGAAACTAATTAGATTTGGTTTAAAAGACTTGATCACTACGAATTGGTATCACTACAAGTTGGTATCAAGAAGACTACTTATTTGAACACAAATATCCCAATGAACTAAGATAAGAAATTAGTAAATTCATAGGGGGGGGGAATAGTCAGAGCCTCACTCTTTGTCATTGATGTCAAGAGGGGAGAGAAGAAGTAAAAAAAAAATCAGCATAAAACAAATTTGCCATTATATAGAAAAGGAGATCGATGAGAGGGGGAGCAAAGATACAAACTCATTTTTTTACAGATATATTATTGTCAATGACAAAGGGGGAGATTGTTGGCATTGTTGGTTATGTGTTTTCATTGATGGCAATAACAATCAGTCATGAACAAAGTTATACAACATGAATCAGTCATGAACAAATTTATACAGTTGGAATTAGTGTCAGAATGGCCAATAAGGTTTGTCCATGTGTATGGTAAATGTCATCCATGTAATATTCAATCACTTTCAAGGAATGATGATATATGTTACAGGTACATTTTCCAAATCTCAAAAGAGATAATGATTTTGAAGTCATGCAAGAGCTCAGGTTCTAGAAAGAGAATTTTTACAGGTGGAAACCTTTATAAAAATCAAGCAACTAGATTCGTTCATCTAGAATTCGAATGTAATTATGACCATTGAATCATAGAGGAAACCTATGTAAATAAGGAGAGAATCGTGGCCATATGATTGAAGATTCGGGAGTGACTTAAACCATCAGATCGTGTAGGAGGAACAATGGTCAAATTCAAAGCTGACTACTTCAGATAATATTACCCAAAGGAAAAATATTTTAGCCAAAGACGATGTCTCGAAGTGGACATGAGTTGTCCGATCTTAGAAACATTTTGACAGTAATATTGACCATCGAATAAAAATAAATTGGAAGGATAAGATAAGAAAGGCCAAGGCATGAAGTCTCTAATTAAAATAATCAAATAGCATGAGGAACAATCTCAGTCATTGGATTAAAGCTGAGTAGAAGTGGTCAACCTCAGGGCTGACCACTTCGGTGAAAAAGAGTTCAAATTGAACCATAATTCCTGACGCTGAAATTCAGGAAGAAACTCCAACCATCTGATCTAAGGAATACTTCAGGAAATATATCGATTGTTGGATCGAGTAAAGAGGAAGTATAGGATAAATAAGGCCAAAGGCTCGAGATCCCAAATAGTTGAATTCCCGACAACATTATATCGTGCTAATATTAATGGGTTAAAGAAGGATCGTTATATGAAGTCAAGTTACTCGATATTTATTCTTCGAGGAATCTCACTCTGGGAGAATTGGGAAGTGGGAAAAAAAGAATAACCTGAAGTCCTGAAGGAAAAAATGAATCTGGACCATCCAAGTGGAAGGATAGAATAAGAATTGAGGCTCATTGGATCATCCAGGATAGCAAGACCATGCCAGCAACAGATGTGGCAAAATCAGATGGTGACAACTGTCAAGGTCTAGTTGGCACTTTAGGTATACGAAAGTCATGAATATAGGTGACATGTGGTAGCCACTCAGTAAATTCCACATCCACAGTGGCATCACATAACACGTCACTCAACATGTGTTATCAGCTAATCGTCGAATGCCGGAATCACAAAGTAATGTTAATCGTTGATCTAATGTGGAGCATTCTCTACCATTGATCAAGTACAGTGGAAGGATAGAGTAATAATAAATCGTGAATCAATGCTAACCATTGATCTACCTCGGGATCGTTCTCAGCCATTGATCAAGAAGAGTGCAAGGATAGCGTAAGCAAAGGTGTTAACCAACAACAAGCAGTCATCACTGTTTTATGACTTATTCGATAGGTAATCACTCCAGAGGGATTGATCTATCTCAGAGTTTGAATATCCTAGAGTCTTGAATCTCCGAAGTTCTGGAGTAAATAACAGACATCCATATCAACGTCCAATTAAAACATGACCGTTGATTTTGATAATTGATTAAGAACTAGCCATCGTCTGTGGTCATATAGAAGTCTCGAAGTCAACGGGAATCATCCAAACAACTGCAGATTAATTCATGAGCATTGATTTGTTTGAATCCTATGGATAATCTAGGATCATCCATCCAATGAAAGATTAATATTAAATTTTTTATCTACTAGTGAATACAGTATACGCACTTCGGATAAATATACTCTAGGAACATTGAATGACTGCAAAAGACTAAAGTTCTAAAGGACGATGTACTAGAGAACCTGGTTCCAGCATCGATCACGTGATAACGTGAAGAAGCTAAAGGGTATAGAAATAATAATCCCTCGGATGCTTGAATATGGTCCCAATTATAAGAATAGGGGAAGAATAATAAAGCGCTAGTGCTCTAGGTGGATATCGGTGGCCACCCACCTATTCCAACTAGCTCATGTTGTCCATTTTCAACACGTTCTTATGTACTTCTTTGTAATTGTCGGTTCTACACTTATGTGGATATCTAAATCCCTACACATCTTCTAGGTGGATACTGGTGGCCTCTCACCTAATCCAACTGGCTTATTTTGTATTTTTTCTTGTTAGCACATCTTGTTGTACTTCGAGATCCATTTTGGAAGCCTAAACAGTTTTTGTTTGGCTTGCCATAGTCAAATTGTATACGGAGTCAGATTTTGGGAGCGTAATGTGTATTTCCTTGAAATACCTTTCCAATGGGATATCATGCGCCTAAAACGGAGGGCGTACACAAAATTTACGACCCTAGGAAGTTGAGTTACCAACTTACCCATAGGGGCCCACATGACTTTTGTTGTTTCACCTTCTAGGGTTAGATTTTTGGATGTATATGGTTTTGGAATTCATGAGTAATATCAAAAAGGAATCTAGAGCCTCATTGTAATCATTATGCTTAGACGAATGCATGGAGAAGCCACATTTCTTCTCAGAGATAGCTACCACCATTCGAGTAAGTGTTTCAGTTCTGCAGTTTTACAGTTTCAGCCTATTCCATTTATTTAATAGAAGATATTGTTCATTGGATATATGTGATGTTCTTCATATCTCTGTGTTTATTGTATTTAGTCAATTAAATTTTTTTTTTCTACTCCTAAATCTGGATTAGTGGTATCAGAGAGGTCTTCTCTTCATTTATTTTTCTTCGTTCATATCCCCGACAAGATCTAGGTACAAGAATTTGGGACTCGAACCAATTGATTCGTTGCAAGATCAGTTGCACTGAGCCCGACAACAAACCATGGGATATGAAAAGAAATATGATGGAGCAGGAGATCCTTTTAAAAAATATCTTGAGGAAGCACTTACATGAAAAAGGAATGAAATGATGGACAACTTTGTGCAGATCCTTCAGTACTTTCCCATAGGAGAAGCACCTTCATCAAGCATCCATGCAACCCCCTTCAAGGTACAGGTAAATTTCTATATTCCATTATTTGAAGGACTGATTGATGTGAATGTTGTAGATAAATGGTTGAATTTGATCGAAGGGTATTTTTAGGTCCACAATTTTTTCGATAGGGAAAATATTACTTTTGCACTCCTCAAGGCCATCACCCATGTTAAGGACTGGTGGGACACTTACTCTGAGAAAAGGGCCATAGAGGAATCAGAAATATTTGTGGTTTCCCCCACATGGGATTCCTTTCAGGATACCATTAAAGAAAAATACTACCCTGTTTGAAGCTACGAGGACCAGTACACTAGATGGACCACCCTGTGTCACGAAAGGGACCAAACAGTACCAGATTTCACCAATATTTGCCACACCCTATGCACCAAATTGGGTTTCAAATATTTTGACTGACATCTAGTGCTCAAATACCCCAGTTGTTCGCATATATACATCCAAACAGAAATGGATTTTCTGGATATCACATCATTGGGTACAGCTTATAGATACGTTATCAAGATCGAGCAAAAATTTAAGCAAAAGAGGCGAGAGTTTGGATCTTCAAACTCCTCACAGCCAAAGAAGGGAAAATGCAGCCCCAACCCACACAGCAAGGGACAAAGCAGATATGGCCACTCCTAGGAAAACCAGTCCAAGTTGTAGCACAAAAAGGGAAATGATAAGACAAAGAAAGAAACGGGAAAATGGTGTGAATACCATAAAATCCCTTGGCACAACATTAAATAATGTCGCTCCAAAGAGTCACTCATGGCTGAGATGAAAGATTATGATTTAGAGGTTGATTTTGATTCTAAATCAAATCCCAAAGGAGGGAATGGATCATCGATGTTGAACCTAGTTGCACTGTCTCCACCACCAAATTCTAGCCAGGCGAACCAGAAGAACAAAAGGAAGGGGAATGCCTCTTTCACTCACAAATGTGGGTAAAGGGGGCTCCGCTTCATTTCATTTTCGATAGTGGTAGTCAAAAGAACCTAATTTCAATAGAGGTCATCAAGTGGTTGGACCTGCCAACAACACCACACCCAAAACCCTACACCATCAGCTGGCTTCGCCAAGGAAGAGATCTCCATGTCAGACAATAGTGTTGTCTTCCCTAAAGCATAAAGCCTTTCAAATATGATGTATTGTTTGATATTTCTCCCCTTGAATTTTTTGATGTTCTTTTAGGACAACCATATTTGTAGAAGTGTCATGTTGTGTATGATTCTAAACCCACAGTGTTATTATTACTTTGGGTAAACAATTGTATAGGATACCAAAGGTAGTGTCGCCTACCGCTATTTCTTTAATCTTTGCTATGAAATGCAGTAAGGTCATTTCATAGACTGATAAGTTCATCTTATTAGTGATCTATGCTCATAGTAACCAAACAGTCGCCACCACATCCGTGGCCTCTAGACAGAGCCTCTCATTGCAATAGAATCAAGTGGACAAGATTGTAGAAGAATATAGAGACATCTTCTCCTCACCCACTGAGGTATCAATGCACTACCAAGTAAAGCATCCAATTGATCTAACTCCCGGTGCACCTCTACCTAATGGACCAGTCTATCGTCACTCTCTTATGGAAAATGATGAAATCAGGCATCATATCTAGAATCTTCTTCAAAAGGGGCACATCAGACCCATGCCTCCCCTTGCAGAATCCCAATTGTACTGGTGCAAAAGAAGTACGGGACTTGGAAACCCTGCATTTATTACAGAGCCTTAAACAAAATCACAGTCTGGAACCAATACCCAATTCCCAGGATTGATGACCTTCTTGACCAAATCAAGGGGGAAAATTTATTCAATGAGATTGGCCTAAATTCTGGATACCACCAGGTTCCCATCGAACCAACGGATGTATGGAAGACAACCTTTAAATCTAAAGAAGGTCTCTTCTAATGGATTCTCGGGAGTAGGAAGAGGGGTGTATAAAACATGCTTACCAAAACATGGATGCCCTAGGTAGTTCCTGGTTGCATTATGGTGTACATGCCGTTTCTAAACAACATAGCAGGCTCGGGAGTCCATATAGTCTTTCTTAAATATGAGTTTTGAGCCTCATTCGCATGGGCCTTTTTCACTCTTTGTCTTACCCTTCGGACTCCCAAAACATAACAGGTCTCCTTTCAAGCCCTTTTCAGACCCTTTAAACATGAAAAGATTGCCGAGCGATCTTGTGACCCTTCACGCTCGTTAAACTGAAATTTGAAGTCACGTCTGTCCGGTGGTAGTTTACCCCTTTTTCGGTCC
>SNQJ01S0182471.1:45198-58328 GCA_010110895.2 Picea sitchensis | reverse complement strand
ATTTTCACTTTCAAGTGTCTTCTCTGTTACAAAATTTTTCAATACTTCCATGATCTCCTCTTTTAAACCATCCATCTTTGCCTCCAACTTAGCTTCCATTTCTGGTAGTTCATCTCTTGTTACTATATCCTTTTGTAAATCATTTATGTCCCTACGCATTTCTTCACCTTCATCAAGAGTCCAAGTAGGATTGTCTAGAGGCTTATTTGGTGTAGAAGTTCCCTTTTTGGGTGGCATGCTGGCCAAGTATCACTTTTGAACCTTGATTTTAAGGTGGTTATGCTAGACAATATTTATTCTATTGTATCTCCCAAGTTTCGGCCCTTCTGGGTATGAAACTTTCTTTTATGTATTTCTATGATATTACTTCTTTGCAATTCTACAGGTCTGATCAAAATTGGATGTGCCAAGTGGAATTTATGGTAACTTCCCCACAACTTGTTGATTTTTGGCCTTTCCAGGAGATCTCACTTGTATAGTGTTCCCCGCACAAAATAATTGATATAAAATTATGAAACCCATACCATAAATACTACAGACTATCCAGTATCCATTAAACTAGTCCCACTCAATTTGGATACTCTAGGAAGAAGTTATGATTGTTTTACCTGGAACACCTTCTTGAGACTAGTCAATAGGACTAGTCAGATACCCTATCTTCCATAGGGTGTATCTACAAATTTAAGATGACCCAGAAGCTGAAATGTTTACCAAAGATGCATTACAAATTTATTTGAATATCCTCCAGATTTTAGGGTCTGAAACGTTACAAAATATTTTTTATAGAGAAAATGCCGCAATGACTCAGTTCAGAATGATTCCAGGACCCTATCTTGTACAAGATGTATCTCCGAAAGTATAAGGCCTCAGAAGATGAAATTTTAACCCAACGTACCTTGATCCGTCTAATAAATATCATCCAAGCCATTCCTTTTGAAACATTGTAGAAAACAAGTTATAGCAAAAATTCCAAGGTGTCTCAGATTTAGCAGTGAAACCCCAAGACCTTGAGCTCTGATGCCATATGTTAAGAACCAAATATCAATATAGCATAGAAAAACCTCAGAAAAAGTACTCAACGCCTTGAAAAAGAGATAATTTCAGATAATAAGCCTCTTCAAGGGGAAAACCTCCTTTTACCCCACTTAAATGTTCAAGTACAAGATGATTCCAAATGAAAATGTCTCCTTGGTATATATAAGAGACTAGGAGGTATAATTACAGCTAATGGAATAAATCCGACATAAATAAAATAACATTACTAATGTAATATGCCCCAATTAAGGGGTAATGAGCCAATATTAGGGCTTAACACCAGGTGAAGGCAGACCAGAAATCAACAGTAACCTTTCCTCTTATCTATTTTAATATTTTTTGTTTCATGTCCTCTAATTCTCGTATTTATCGAAGAAGAAGAGGATTGTCCCCTGGAGTTACTCCTATTTTTTAAATAGGGAGGATAAATTTTATTTTACAAACACAACAAAGTTCTCTTAGGTGAACCTTATCTGATTCTTCTAGTTCATCTTCATTACCCATACCTTTCACCTTCAATATGATGTCCTCAGGTAGTGGTAATGGCAACGGAGGTTCCACCTCCTCCCAGCGTTCCACTTCATTTTTGATTGGTAGTATCTATATTCATAAAATCTATATTCAATCTACTTCCAATCCTACCAAGGTCATTAAGAAATATGGGATTTTCCAATTTGAGGAAGATGCTAGAACCACCCCCTGGAACATGTCTTCCCCCTTGAATGGCGCACCAACCACCCAATCATTATCAAAATTAAAATATCACTTACCTAGGTTCTTAGGAAATGGTACCTTTACCACGAATGAACACCTGGTAGAATTTTCTAACACTTTTCATAACATAGGGGATAACGATAACGATACTTGCATGCGTTTATTTGTTAATTCTCTTGAAGGGAAAGCTACATTATATTTTTTTGATCTCCAACCCAAAATCATTTCAACTTGGGAAGAATTGGTCTATTGGTTTAAGTCCACTTATGGACAACCTAAGAGTCCAGCTGATCAGTTAAGGGAGTACAAAATTATTGCCTATAAATATGGTGAAACCATCAAGTCTTTTAACCTTCGTTTCACCAAGCTATATAATCAAATTCCTGAACTAATCTGTCCTCAAAATCAAGTTGTGTTCATGCATTATTATAATGCTTTACCTTCTCCTTATCATCATAGACTTGAAATAAAGGCTATTGAAAATCTTTCTTCTGCCCTTCATACTTCCTTAGAATATGAAGAGAATCTTGAAAGGATTGGTCTTCCTAAGGGAGACTTGGTTAAGAAAACAGACATGTTTGTCGTTATACCACTCATGTAAGATATGAATAATAGGATGATAGCCTATGAACGAAAAGGAATTTCCCCTTCCTCTTCCCTTGGGGATTCTTCTTCCCTAGTGCCTTTTAGAAATACCAATGAAATCATTTTTCATTCAAAGGTCATTATGACTCGCAGTTGGTGTAACTTATGTGAAGAAAATCATGATGAGAACTCCTGCGAAGTAAAAAGAAATGCTAGAGATAAGATCTTTGGAAAAGTCCTGATACCACGATCATTGTTTTATATTGGGCCGAACCAAAGGATGTTATGGTAGTCAAAACCAGGAATAAATCTTACATTGCCAAGAGAAAATTTGATCTTCCTCACACTTCGTCTGCCCCAATATCATCTTCTCAAAATGTTGATACACAAACTATCAAAACTTCAAGTGATCAAGGAGTATCTTCTCCTCTTCCCTCTTCTAAGTACAATATCCTTAACCAATTGGCTAATATCAAATATGATGCTACCCTTTTGGACATGGTTGTCATCCCCGAACAACAGAATCATCTTACAAATTTTATGGAAGGTAAATTTTCCACCATAGCCAATCTATTTGAAGAGTCGAAGGAAGAGGATTCAACTGTAAATAGGATAGGTGTAAATAACTTTAGGAACCCTATAAAAAACCACCCTTTCTATATTTAAGTAAAAATCATGGATAAAATAGCTCATTGTTTCCTAATTGATGGCAGATCTTTTCCAAGTGTGATGTCTAAAATTATCATGGAAGAGCTTGGCTTATATTGTACCAATGAAAATTCTAGAAGCAAGCTCTCTTATAATAATTTGCAACAATCAACTATAGGTGAAATCAAGGATGTAACCCTAGTTTTGTGTGCACATACCAAGATAAGGGCAACTCTCAATATCCAAGTAATTGATATGTCGGTGATTAAATACTCAATTATTTTGGGAAGGGACTCACAAGCCTTAATTGGTGGATACCTTTCACTTGATGGCATGCATTTGTCTATCCCTCGAAATGGAAAGAACATTATATTTCTTAGGGAAGGAATAATTTCACCTTATATATAAAGTGTCCCTCAACCCAATGTAAATTATCTCAAAGAATATTTAGGGATGTACTCTATATTTTCTGACGAAGGTGATAGTATACTTGAACCAATTGATTTTGATGATGGAATTTGGCACACACATTTTGATGGCTCATGTTATAACAAAGGTAGTGGAGCCAACATCATTCTATATTCCCCTATAGGAAAAATTCACAATTTCTCTTATAGGTTGGAATTTGCTTGTATAAACAATGTTGTAGAATTTGAGGCCTTATTGTTGGGCATTGAAAAGGCTTATACCTTGGTTGTGGCCACCTCACATCCTTTGGTGATTCTAAACTTGTTGTGAACCTTGTGCAGAATATTTATGTACCAAACAATAAATTACTTAAGAGTTATACCCATTTTGTTTGGATGTTTTTTTCAAATATGTTATCATTTAACATCACTCATGTTAAAAGGGAACTTAATTCAATGGCTGATAGATTAGTTGTTTTTTTGGCTTCCCCTACTCGACAAATTTTACCTCAAAAAAATGATTGTACATTCCAATATCTATACCCTCCTCACCTCCCTGACAACGTAGAATCATGGCAAGTTTTCCCTAGCGATGAAGGTATCTATGATTTCATACAAAATGAACCATTTAAGCCCAAAAAAATCATCTCTATTGAATATGACAAATTTCCTAAAGGCTTGACTCCTCTCAAAAGTTCATTTTCATCAAGTGTTGTAGGCAAAAAAGAAACAAATAAAGAAGAGGAGTTGAAAGGAAAGTTGGTGATACCATTTCTTTGAATATTGGGACATCTGAATCTCCAAAGATCATTAAATTAGGTGCCCAATGTTTCGATGAAGAGAAAGAGAAATTCACGAAGTTACTCCATGAGTTTCAAGATGTTTTTTCCTGGTCATACACTTATCTTCATGGTTTTGATCCTTCTCTCATACAACATGCTATTCCTATCAAGGAAGGGGCGAAATTAGTTAGGTAAATGAAATGACCTATCAATCCTGTGTTTGAAGCTACTATTAGGAAAAAAATGGAAAAATTGTTGAAAGCTAATATAATATTTCCATTGAAGTATTATGAATGGGTTTCAAATATGGTTTGTGTTCAGAAAACTACCTGCCAGATCTGATTATGTGTTGATTTCTATGCATTAAACAAGGAAAGTATCAAAGACCATTTTTTGCTTCCTAATATGGAGTTGATTTTACAACAGGTTGCAGGGTCACAAATGATGTCCTTACTTGATGGTTTTTCTAGATATAATCAAATCAAGGTAAAAATGATTGATATATATAAAACCACATTTACCACATGCTAGGGCACATTTTCTTATGTGTGTATGCCATTTGGTTTATCTAATGTAGGTGCCACCTTTCAAAGAGCTATGCAGATATATTTTGATGATCTAATCGGTAACTTGATTATCCAAGTTTATCTTGAATATTTGATTGTTTATTCTAAAAACCGGTTGGATCATTTCGGTCATCTTATAAAAGTTCTCATGCACTGTAGAAAAATTGGTGTTTCTTTAAATCCTTCCAATTCTATTTTCAGTGTCACAAAGGGTAAGCTTTTCAGTCACATTGTTTCCGATTCAGGGATAAGTATAGATCCTGAGAGGATCACTGCCATTCTAAACCTCCTTGCCCCCACCTCTAAGAAATAAGTTCAAGATTCCATGGGCATTATTAATTTTTCATAGATTTGTTCCTGATTTTTCCATCGTGGTTAAACCAATCCCTAATATTTTAAAGCAAGATCGTTCTTTTTCTTGGACATATGATGTCGATAATGGTGATCATTTCTGCGTCGGTTTTGGCGAGACCAAATTTTGAGAAATAATTTATAGTATATACTAATGCCACTGAGGAAAAAAATTATTTTATCCTCTTACAATGTGAAGACTAGAAAAACGAAAAACATGTAGCTTACATGAGTCAGATTCTATCAAACAATGAGGTCAAATGTTCTTATATTGAGAAACATGCTTTCTCTCTTGTCAAAGATATAGAAAAATTTCTCCATTTTATTTTGGGCAAACATAAACAGGTAAAACTCCATTTTCCTGCTATCAAGTTTCTACTTTCACAAACTTATCTTTTAGGGAAACTTGCACATTGGCTTGCAAAAATTCAAGAGCATGATTTGGAAATCATGACTTCAAAGATGATAAAGGGATGAGACTTATCCCTTCACTTAGCTTATCATGATGAGACAAATTAAGAACTTGAAAATCAAGATAACCCTCTTTCAACGCTATTTTATATTGAAAATCAAAATCTCTATATATCTGAGCATCCTTGGTATAAAAATCTGATGTATTATTTATAGTATCAAAGGTTCCCAAATGATTTGGATCCTGTTAAGAACCAAAGACTGAATACAGAAAGCACCACAACAAATATAGAAGAACAATATAGAAAAACACCACTTTATTATAACCAAACCCATGAGGTAGGGAAACACCGTACAATGGATCCTATTATGGAAGGGATCCTCTCATGTTCACTTGCCTCTTCGAGGGGGCATCCTCCTATTGAGCTACCGCTCCAAACACAATACTTCTCTTCATGTCTCATTACATTGCTTGAACCCCTTTATATAGTTCTACCATCACCAAACACAATACTCTCTTCATGTCTCATTACAATGTTTGAACCTCTTTATATAGTTCTACCATCACCTAAGAATATTCTTAGGAAGAGGAGGAATCTTGTAGAAGTGGAAGAAGTCCTCTTTACATTTGCTATATCTAATTACCTCCATTTATTATATCTAACTACCATATAGTATCTTATTAATAATATAGTGGACCTAGTCCACCTTACATTGAATGACTTCCACTATTATTATCACTATGGGCCCTAGGCCCCCCACTCAATTCTAGCCACCTTATCCTTCTTTGCGAAAGCGTTGTCCCTCAACGCTGATGTGTAGCAACCATACCGTGGTCCTGGATAATTGTGGACCAGAATGTTGAAGAAGACTAAAGAGCCGTTTGTCTCATGTAGAAAGGGAAATCCACCATGCCGGCGGTAGTCCAACCACCATTGTAAGCCTTCGTCCCATGTCCGCGCTGCCTGCGTGTGAACTCCCCTCAGAAGATTTCGGAAACCAAATAACCAACTCCGCGGTGTCGATGCCCCAAAGACCGACACCTATCATATGTGGATCCAAATAAGAAGATCCATCCAATATAGTGCGGAAAAAAGGTCACGCGCCAGGAATCGGAAGGAATAATAAATTAATCGTATAATATGCGTAATCGAATCAATCGTAACTAGTTCTCGACCGGGACATTGATGTTCTCATGGCGGTGAGAGTCACTGTAATATAAGCAGTTTACCAATCCCTTTAAAATGACAACTATCCATATACTCAATCATCGCCAATCGGCCCTCAAAAATCATACCAAGCATATTTTTATTGATTATATTCATTCATTATGCCCTGCATAAGAAATCTCTCCGCATGTCATTCAATGAATCTGTCACTATGAAACTAATACTGAGGCCATAAGGTGGAAATGGGTTGTGAGGCTATGTGTGAGGTTCTTTGTGAGGCTATCTGCAAATTCATCCAATCTGTCATCCAACGTGTGAAAAAATTGGGATTTGAATGATTCAAAAATTTCTTTAAGGTTTTGAGAAGAAATATCCATCTCCTCCTGAGCATCCTTCTATGAACTCTTCGGCCCTAAATACAATTTTAAAAACTCAAAAAATAAAACCCAAGAAGTTTCGGTAGAAAAAATCACCTGGGTTTTTCCTGGAAAACCCTAAAATGATGAACTTAAAATGCTCATAACTTCACTTCTGACCGCTTCGAATCGACGAGTTTTGAAATTATTGGGTGAGACAACTCAAATCTGTAATTTATTTGGGGCAAATTCACCATACAGAATAAAATAAATTCAGATCGCTGTCTCAGTAAAACCCTCGAACTTCAGGTGATTTTTTTTAAACCTCTTTCACATCTCTAATCTTCCTAGACCCATTTTGGATAATTTTTTTTTAATTGGTGTTTGAGAGGAAATCCGATATATACAACTCTTTTCTACAAATGTTTCATAGGAAAATGTACTGAAAATTTCTGGAATGTTGCGACCTCTTTTTCTCTCCTAAAAAAAAAATCTGCAAAATAAAAAAATATTAGCTCTCCACAACTCCTACTAAGTGCTCGATACCACTGTATAAGTAAACCACAAAGACTGAATATAGAAAGCACCATAACAAATATAGAAGAACAATATAGAAAAACACTACATTTGTATTATAACCAAACCCTTGAGGTAGGCAACACCATAATGGGATCCTATTATGGAAAGGATCCCTCCTGTTCACTTCTACTCCTCTTCTAGGGGGGCATCCTCCCATTGAGATACAACTGCCCAAACACAATACTTCTTTTCATATCTCACTACATTGCTTAAACCCCTAGAGATATAGTCTCTACCCATCTTAAGAACATTCTATAGAGGAGGAATCTTCTAGACAGAACCTCTAAGCTGAAGTCTTACATTTTTTATATATAATTACCCATTTATATCTAACTACCATAGGTCTTATTATCTAATAATGCAGTGGACCTATTCCACCTTACATTGAATGACTCCACTTGTTATCACTATGGGCCTGTCTCTACTCACCTTCTGGAAGCACCTTACATCCTCATCAAAGGTTGGAGACTCTGCCTGAAGCTTCTAAGTATCATTTTAAGGGGACTCCTTGTTTAGAAGATTTATTGATCATGGGTGTTGCTATGATGTGTAAATGATGAAGAAACATAAATTATTACACGGCACATAGATCATCAACATCCGTCTATGTATTGGTGGACATTTTTCCGCTAAAGCTACTCTTTAACAAGATCATAATAAAAATGATTATTACTAGCCCTTTGATCTTTCGTGATTTTTATAAATTTGCAAGGTCCTGTGATAATTGCCAAAAATCCTTTGGTAAAGAATGTTTTTTTGTCATGCCCCCAAGCCCCTCTATCCCTCCGATTTCCTTTTTCTAAGTGGGGTCTAAACTTTATTGGTCTAATCAATCCTTCATATTCTTCAAGTCATATCTTTATTTTGACAACCAATGATTACTTTACTAAGTGGACTGAGGTTGTCCCTCTTAGACACTTGTAAGATGAACAAGAAATTTCTTTTCTGGAGTCTAATATATTTTTCAGATTTAGCCTTCCATTAGAAATCATTACAGATAATGGTCCAACCTTTATTTTTGCAAAATTGACCCAATTTATGGCTAAATTAGGTGTCAATCATTTCACTTCATAGGATTATTACCCTCAGGGAAATGGACAAGTAGAGTCTACTAATTAAAATCTGGTCAGGATTATAAAGAGAATCATAGAAAACAAACTTCGCTAGTGGCACACACTCCTGAATTATGCTCTTTGGGAAGATCATACAACCACCAAAGAAAGTATAGTCTTTACTCCCTTTCAGCTTGTATACGACCAAGAGGATATTCTACCTATTGAATTAGAGCTTTCTTCCTTACGATTGATGCTACATACTGAATAATTAAATTCTTATGATGTTTCTGAAAGGATAAATACACTACTATCCCTGGAAGAACAAATAATTTTTTCCTTGGAAAATCTAAAAAGGAGGCAACAAACATTGCAGAAGTATTTTAACAAAAGAGCAAAGACTGTTGAATTTAAAATTGATGACAAGGTCTTATTATGGGATTCATCCCATGCTGAGAGAGGGAGGCATTCTAAATTTCAAAAGTTGTGGCTAGGTCCTTTCAAAATTGATTTTATCCTCGGCACAAATTCATATCTTCTAAAAGACATGGATGAGTGATTGTTTTCTTACAGTACCAATGGTTCCCACTTGAAGCATTATGTGGAACCATCTTGACCACTGGTTCTATTTTTGTGTAAATATCATTGTTGTATATATTTTGTCCTTTTTTTTCTTTTTTCTTTTTCTGTCACTTTGGTTTATTGAGTTTTATTTTCTTTTGTTTGTTTTTCATAGCCATAAGAAATAAAGTCAGGAACAATGTTTCCATAATGATGTCATTATGTAAGTATTGTTGATCAATAAAAACAAGATAGACACAACTGCTATGATATCTTATTTTTGAGACACTGATGGATTATATTTTTTCTTTCAATAATGTTGTATTATAGTTGGTTTTGTTTTCTTCCTGGTTTCTACTATCCCTTTTCTTCCCTCCATTCTGAGATCTAAGAGAAAATCAAAAGAATTCTCCTTGAAGTTTCAAGAAAAAATTGGCATTAGTTGTGAACCTTGTTGATTGTTCTGCATACATGACCACTTCCCCTCATACATCTCTTTTTCCATAAGCTATTTGCCGAAATCCCATATCATCTCTTCCCTTAAACCATCATTTCCCCCCTATTGCATAACTAATTTTTGAGCAGTTTCAATCACCTACTTCTACCGGTCTACGGATCCTAGAATTCTGAGTTCTAAATCTGTTGAGAACATATTTCCCTGTGGAGTCGCCAGTTTGTTAACACCTAAAAAAGTGCAACATAAAGGTCATTCTTGCTATATACTATATAGGTGGGACCCCTTGATAAAAGAAATGATAGAAAGTGCTCTTCTTAGTTGTGCTCTTAATTACCTTACGAAAATAGATTCATAGTTTTGAACAATAATAGTGGAAATCCTAACCTATTTACATGTGTAACTAATGGATGATAAGGGTGCTAGCAATTTGATTTAAAAATAAAAGAAATATTTATCAAACATATCAGTCCACTCTTGCTACACTTAGGTTTTGATATATTATTTCAAATATCCATAATACACCACTCGTGGTCTATTTTCATGCATGGGAAAATACTCATTATGCTAGAAATGATGTAACACTAGCAAGGAATGAGGAACATATTATTTTGATGCTAAGTGTTAAATGGACTATGGAGAGGCTGATTCGACTTTTTGGAAATGGCACTTTATGTTATATGCATTTAGATATGTGATGGCATTTGGGATAAGTGTTTTTGGAAATTGGAAGAGCTCCATTTTTTGCTATGGTTGATGGCATTAAATGAAAAATAAGGGAAGCAATGTGCATTTACTGCACGTCATTCTTACCCTATCTCGAAGATACCATCTTCACTTCTCCTTGCATTCATTTGCTACTTTGGTTAGCAGTTCCTTAGTTATGCTCGGTCGTTGGAGAAAAAATAGTTGTGCTTTTAAGATTTTTGGTACTCTTCTCACAAGTATGTTAACTCTTATCTCTCCATTCATGATGGTTAGCTCTGCTCCAGATAAAATTATTATGTTGCCTCTTGTATTTTTCATGCAGAATGTGTTTTTTTTCCGAAGATTTTAATGGATTTACTATGGGCATTTTGGTTGTATAACTCGCATATTGAATTGGGTTTCTTCCTATTGGCATTAAAATGTTTCAAACTAGTAGCAGCCTTCAAAATCTTGTTATGTTTGAATTGTGTGTTTGTATGGGCCTGGAGTGAAGGTGATATTATTATGATATGGTTGTTGATAAGTATTTGTGGTTGAAGGTGTTCGTTTTTGCTCATTTCGTATATTTATTTATGAGGGTTTCCTCTATAAAAAGAAATATGCAGTTGGGTCTTGTGAACATTATGTATCACCCTCACCTTGGAGGATGTGCAGTCTTATTTATTTTACCACAACTTGGATATTACGGGTGGTCTGTGTGATTTATCCTGTTGTTTGTTGAAGGAAAAGAGGTGGGTTTTGTTTTTCCTGCAACCCACGTTTCAAACCATGTGCCTATATTCTTTCTCCAGACCTCTTCTCCTCTTCCAATACATAGGTGAATGAATAAATGAAAATCCATTTTCAATTTTTTGTTGAATTATTGGACACATGGTCGGTTTCATGCTTATTATGTTGTATCCTTACTGCATTTCGACACTTTCGAAATCTCATAGTCATTTCATGTTTTCTTTCCATTGTTTTAAAAGGGTGACAACGCTCTGTGTATTTTATTACAGTCACTCTAGGAATTAAGTATTTGACTTTTCTTGTATCCATGCCTTGAGGCATGTGTCTATTTTTCATTCCTAAATCTTGTTTTCCCGTCCGAAAATGTAGACACATGAATATTATAGACCTAGTTTCAAAGTCTTGTCCAAATATTCAACCCGATAGTTGAAAACATTGAGCTCTCCAAAAAAATTATGCTCCTTTTTTTTTTAGTTTAAAAGAATTGCTATGGAAGCAATGCCCACTAGACTCATAGGGGGTTTTCAATATTGGTTTGTTTACAACTATTATTGAAAGTTGTGATGTGAATATGATTTAACAGAGAGAGATTAGCTCTAAGTTTCTCTTCCTCTCATGATGTTCGAGATACTCTATATAATTATGACAACTAAATTGTTTATAAACAATCTCTTATAGAAAATTATGATAGTCTAAAGGGAGAAATGAGATTCATTTCTTTTATATAATTATATTATTTCCAGTTGAGTTTTATATTGCACGATTTAAAAGGAATATTGTAGATCTTGTGTGTGAATTTTTAAGGGAGTTCTATCGCACAAACATATTTGGTGAAAGTTTTGGATGGAAAACAGTGGATATTTAAATGATTTTATAGATATTGGCAATGTTGATTTTAAATGTTATTTCTTATAACAGAACAATAATTGTTTATTTTCCCGTTCATTTTTTCATTTTTCTTTCATTATACGCCCTCCACCTTCCCAATAACATTTATCCACTCCCTGTTATGTTATCTTGAATATCACTTTTAAAGGAAAAAGGTTTCAAAAGGATTGGATAATAATTCTGGATTGGAAATTGTGGCATGGAGATATTGTTTTGGAAGAAAAGGAGTCTGCATTGCTTGAACAATATTCATTGTTGATTCCCATCCATGCTACCATTTTTCGTTCATTTTAAACCCCCTCATATTCCCAATGACCCTATCATTCCCTGTTCAATTGCAGTTAATTACTAAATTGGATTTGATGAAATTGTGTTAATGGATGGACTGCATATGCTTATGTTTGCGAATGATAGAGCCACCATCTTGATTTTATTTAGGTAGAGTATTAGAGAATGGATTGTTAAAAATTTTCATATTGTAATTGAAATATTTCTTCAGGATGATTTTCTTTAGCAAGGGAAGCAATGACAGAGGTGTAAACAGAGGTAGAGGAAACAATTGGAAAAGAGGCCATAAAAATATACTATTCTCAATACATTTTGATGTTGATCCACAAGAACTAAATCATCTTTTCCAAGTTGCGTTTTTCAATCTAGTTGGCCTAAAAGACCTCCTTTCTAGCCACACCAAAATTTGTGTGGTATCCGTGTTCCCCCTCATGTTTCTATGCAACCAGAACCACCTGCCATTTATGGTTGGCAAGGGATCGTCCACCAACCTATTGCACATCATAATGGGTGGCCTACAATATCGTTTCCATTGCCCCCTCCTCCCTTTCCATTTAATATAGATGTCCAAGATGATCACATTGCTTCACCAACCCAGTCTTCACATGCAAGAAAAAGGCTTAAAACCACTATGCATGAACTGTTATCCACATTTTTGGTTATCGAGATGATATTATGATTATGTCATGATAATGGAAGATCAAACTCTTCCTTAAGGAATTTTTCCTGAAGAAGGTTACACTTGTCATTTTCTCAAAAATCATATTTTGAAAATAGTTCGCAGGCTGCATATATACTCTCCTGCGAAAATCCTTCTTTTCTGCAGGCTGCATTCAGCTTGACTGCG